>CM021101.1:680868016-680878943 GCA_007115665.2 Sequoiadendron giganteum | reverse complement strand
GAAGTTTCTAAGTGTCACGATATTTGAATAATAGCATGCTGAAGTTTGCAACCATTTTACACTGTGGACCCTTAAGGGATCGATCTAGTTGAACGTAGCTCAGAGCGATTCAATGTGTTTGGGTGCGAAAGAGGACCATGCCTAGCATAAAAATACCTATTTGGATGTGTTGGAATAGTCCACTTGGTCACACGAGTTGCAGAGAGAAAGTTGCACCACTTTGCAACTTTGCACAGGTTGCATTTGACACTTTTTCCATCAAGTGAAAATTCGTTGCCACGAGAAAACCACTCTGAAATAACCAAAATAAAGAGAGGTTTATGTAGAGGGGCCAATACGATCTTGTATGATTATATGGGAAGTTTCTAAGCGTCATGATATATGAGTAATAACATGCTGAAATTTGCAGCCATTTAGCACTTTGGACCCTTAAGGGATCGATCCAGTTGAACGTGTCTTAGAGCGATTCCGTGTGTTTGGGTGTGAAAAAAGACCATGCATAGTGTAAAAATACCTATTCAGATGCATTGGAATAGTCCACATGGTCACATGAGTTGCAGAGTGAAAGTTGCACCACTTTGCAACTTTGCACTGCTTGCATTTGATACTTTTTCCATCAAGTGAAAATTCGCCGCTATGGGAAAACCACTCCGAGATAGCCAAAATCGAGAGAGGTTTTTGTAGAGGGGTCAAACGTGATCCTATAGGATTAGATGAAAATTTTCTAAGAATCACGGTATCTAAGTAACAACATGCTGGATTTTGTAGCCATTTAGCACTTTGAACTTTTAAGGGATTGATCTAGTTGAATGTAGCTTAGAGCGATTTCACGTGTTTGGGTGCGAAAGAGGACCATGCCTAGCATAAAAATACCTATTCGGATGCATTGGAATAGTCCACTTGGTCACATGAGTTTCAGAATGAAAGTTGCACCACTTTGTAACTTTGCACTGCTTGCATTTGACACTTTTTCTATCAAGTGGAAATCTGCCGCCACAGTAAAACCACTCCGAGATAGCCAAAACCGAGAGGTTTTTGTTAAGGGGCCCAATGCAATCCTATAGGATTAGACGAGAAGTTTCTAAGTGAAAGGAAATAAGTTTTATGGGGTTTGTGTTGCTTCCCTTGTAGATTTTGATGGAAAAGGGCATGAGAAATGAGGTTTCACACTAGGGTTTGATAAAATATTGCATGTAGAGGTTGGGTGATTGTATTTTGAGTTTGTGCAGGTGATTTTAAGAAGGTATAAGGTGGTGGTATGTTCTGGTAAGGTGTGGAACCATTCCTTTCAATAAACCCTCCTTATACTAGCATAAAATAAGGGTTTTGGTTTGACATGGTGGAGTGAGTTTATCCTGAGAAAAATTGCAGATCTGAGGGTTTGGATACATGATAATTGCTACCCCAACAAGTTAAGGGGGTTGTTGAATGTTTAAAGGTATGTTCCTTTATAAATTAGGCCTAGGTAGCCTAATGAGGATAACGAAGAAGGTCATTTTTGATGCACATGTTCCAAATCAATCAATATTGATTTTAAAGTATGTGTTGTAACTCAATAATAACTATCTAGATCAGTCATTTGTTTGTGAATTCATTTGAGAAGTTTTCCTCAAAACACCACTTGGAGCCACACTTTTCACTTGAAAATTCATCATAAAACCCTTTAGTAATAACTCCACCTTTGTTTCTTGAATTCCCCTGCTCAAATAAATGTGCACACAACTAAAAAATCCTAATACTAACTTACTCCACTAATCTAAACTATCAAATTCAATGGAGTAGTCATTACTGGTTTACAAATCGAGTTGAGAAAAAATAGTTCAAACTAATGATAAAATCAATAGATACCCTCCTAAATAGATTCAAATGAAAGGTACTTTACTATTATACCTTAAAAAACAAGATTCGAGGCCTTAAACTACTGTACATGTCGTAAAAGTTAATGAACAACTGGAAAAAATCATAAAATCACTAAAATAGGGACTTTATTGATTGTAAATATTCAAGAATACAAAATATCTCTGTTTTTCTCGACCTTATATTCTTTATATCACTTCTCTAATCACCTAATGAACTTTTTGATACTTTTAATACATTACATATGACCTTTACATGACCTTTTTCACATTCTTTACATTTTAAAATTCGAATTTTGCAAATTTTCCTATTGAAGGCATTTATAGAACAAGGTGCTACTGCACCAAACATGAACTCCAAAATTATAGTATTTGAGTAAATCTCATTACAATGCCTTAGGTACTTCATTCTCATAGATCTTTTACAATTTCACTCATACATTCAAGATTCTCTTTAAATATCTACATCATAGGTGTTCATTATGAGGTTAACTTCAATTGAGTAACTTGAGATTCCCTCACTAAGCTTCACATGGTCTTTTATAATGGCTTGAAATCAGAATTGAGATTTGTTAAGATCATCAAAATAAGGATTTTGCATTGCTTTTTTGGCTGAGATTCTCTTTGATGGATCATAAATCAACATTTTATGCAATGAGAGATCAATCAATTTTTAGTAGTTTACTTACAAATACGCAAAGTAAAAGAGAAAAAGAAAGAGCATCCAAAATGGAAATGAAATAAAAATAGATGGAAGGAACTTACAGATAGGCATTTAGGTCTCACAACTTAGTCACTCCTGGTCATACATCTTCACTGGGAATTCCAACATACCTATTGCACACAACACCTCTCATGAATAGAGTAAGTTGAAATTTTAGATGCTTTTATAATGTCTACATCATAGCTGCTCATGATAAGGTTAACTTCAAATGAATAACTTGAAATTACCTCACCAAGCTTTACACACACTTTTCTAATGGCTTAAAATCATGATTGAGATTTATCAAGATCATCAAAATAAGGATTTTGCATTGCTTTTCTAGCTAAAATTTTCTTGGATGGCTCATATATCTGCATTTTTTGCAAGGGGACACCAATCACTATTTAGTAGGTTACCTACAAATAAGAAAACTAAAAGAATATGATAGCATTGGCATCAAACAAATTAATATGCATACAAGTATAAATTAATAAGAACCAATGTGCATATACTTACAAATTAATCCAACAAACCATTTGGGTATGCTCTACTCTTTATTGTGACAAGTATTGCCTCATGGTCAGACTCACAGACCTTCCACAAGGTCTACCCCCATATTTGGTCAAAAAAATATTGGATGCCACAATAAAGTTTGAGTAATGAAGAATCTTACGATGCGTGTCAAAGTCCTGAAACAACCAATGTTTAACACTCGAATGTGGGTACCTTCTAAGCCACATTCTAGTAACCACAACTGAGCCTATAGGGTGTTCGATGTTTTCTCCATCTACAACTGGGGCCTCCAATTTATTTTTGGCCTCAACACAATGACACAAGTAATAGTCTATTCCATCTTCATTGTCTTCATCTGCAATAACTACATAAACATGCCCTACATTGATATGTGCAACGAATCCCTTGAAATTAGTCAACAATATGAATATAGTACAAAGTAAGATAAGGATATGGAATTTGAACAACTAAGCAAATAGATATATCACCTGGTTGAACTAGATTTGATACGTGGTCAAAGTTCACCGATGATTCCATCTGTGCTAGTTCCAATGTCATCGAAGGGTGATATGTGTGAAGTGGGCTAAGATAACTTGTCAACCATTTGTCAACCCACTCCCTTGACTCACAATCATTCCAGGCTTGCATTGTACATGAAAAACAAAAGCATTCCATCTTTCGTGTATCGATACTTTATGAACTTGCATTTGAGCTAAGGAAAGAGTGTACCTCACTTGATCCTGTTAGTGTACAATAGTCCTCATATGGTGCAATGTTAGTATCATCCATCAACCAATAAAATCTATGAACTGAAGATGTACCTTCATTGCCTGGACCCATCAAAGAATTACACCACTCGACGATTGATTTTACATCTATCAACTTTGCATTGTCTTTATACTTTAACTCTTCTCATGCTAATGCTCTTTTCACGCATGCTCCCCCTTTCCATGTCTGACCTCACAAGAGTTCCACATATGTTGAACACTTGTAATGACATGCATCCTGCACAACCAGTAGAACATGTACGAGTTCTTGAACTATGTTGCACAAGTATTCGACCATATTATATGCTGGTTGTATGCTATACCCCTATGAGCCAAACCACTGTAGAACATCTAGAAGCAACCTTGCACAAACTCTGGAGAATGTGTGTGATCATCACTAATGTAAAAATGGTACTCCCTCAATACCTTCCTTTGGTCATCTGTACTATTAGATGCATGAATGAATGCTATGTGCACAAATATTGAAACCCATGTGGAGTTGTAATACTATGATTGCACCTCACACTGTGGTTGTAGAGTGTAGTTCTTTGCAAAGTCAACCACTAATATTATGTTGGCAATTGGAAAGGTGTCCTTGCATAGCTTGAATTGTGTGTCCAACCATCAGGGTCTATAGGTATGCATTGCATACTCAGATAGTATATTATCATGAAACATGGACATAAACTAGTACACTAGACTATTCTCAATAACCAAATCACACCTTTTTTCTTGAGACCCATCTTTTGTAGCATATTCCATTGTTTTATACTTCATGAACTCTACTAGTTTTTGTCCCACCTCATCTGTTCTTTCCATATGTTGACATGCTAGCATACGTTGGAAGCCACCGCAATGCTTGCATGAACCATCCAAGCATGTTGTCCTATAAAATATCTGGCCATCCTCTATTTCACATAATTTTTTTGATAATAACTCTCTTGAAGATTTTGGTGGGGCTTCTATGCCACAATCCTACAAAACATTGTTAGTATGTAAATCTAAACATATAGAACAATAAAAATAATAATGGTTAGAGAATTCAATATGTAGTCTACAACAACAAGTAGTGCGTGTGTGATTTATCTTGACATAAAAAGGTTTAAGGATTTCAAAAAATATTTGAGAAATACTAATTTGAGGATAATCATTTTCAAATTTATGAAAAAATTGGGTTTGAGTCATATCCAAAAAATGCTTTGGATGTGGCTCACAATTTTGACTACCGATTCTCCTTCTTACCACATCCCTTTGATTTGGAGATGGCCTTGTGTTATTATTTCAATACTCTTCAATTAGTGTTCTCAAGGCTTCAACAACTTCTTTATCTTTTTGTGACAATCTCCCCGATAATTCCCATAATTCATTTGAATCAGTGCCCTCAATTCTTTGCCGCTTTTAATGACTCTTGATAAATTTTTTCTACTAATTCTTGTTTGTTCACTCGTGTTTCTAATGAGACGAGCTCTCTTTGTTTGAAAGCTTACCAAAGTCGATGCAATGACATGTTGAGTGACATTACTATCCTTTGAGCATGAGGTCTTACCCACACTCTCATAAACATCCATTAGATTCTTCACAATAGTGTTTTCACTCGATGCATTCGATGTTCTCAACCCAAGAGTCTTCATGATGTTCCTATACTTTACACCCCACATCATTTCAAAAAATAGTTGACATCTTGCGGTCTCATTTATCCTTTCAAAGAATCATTTCTAAATCTTATCAACATATCTTCTACAAGTGTGTGTTGAAATCTTACCTTCCATGTGCTACAAAATCTCATCATCAATATTAATTAAATAATTTGGCTTTCTACCCAAAATTCTAGGTGGTGCTCTCCTAGGTACATAAATCTCAACATTAGGAATTTCATCAATATCTAATTGAGGTGGGCTAGATTGCGTACCTTCAATCAAGGGTGGAGAAGAAGAAATACCTTTAGGCTCATGTGGGGATGATGGCATACCTTCTTCGTCAAATTTGAGTGATTATGTACTCTCAACTTGAGATGTGTTGGATGGTGTCCAACAATATTCACTTGCGGTAGATGGTGTCCCTCCATATTCACTTGTAGTAGATGGTGGCTGTCCATATTCACTTGTGGTAGATGGTGTCCCTCCATATTCACTTGTGCTTAATGGCATCCCTTCATATTCACTTGCCATAGAGGGCGTGTCTCCAACTACGGTATCCGAATATGTCTTACAATGATGCTTTCACATTCATGCCTTTTGTGCTGCCAATGCCTATTCTCTTTTTGATGGTTGAGGTTCCTCTTCAATTGGCTTGTTTTCATCAATCGTTTCAAATTTATTCTTTTCACGATATGCCACCACCCGAACTCTCTCCTTTTCTTTGAAGGTTTTGTTCTCTTCGTCTGTTAGTTTCCTCTTTGTATTTTTCTTTGGCATGGTGGATAATTTTATCTGTACCATGGTAATGAGATGAATATTAGTTCCTAAAAAATGTATCCATTCAAGTTAATCAAAATATGTCATTCAAGGCTTCATTTAAAGAATACTTACAATCATCCTATACAAGAGTTAACCTAGCATAGACAAAGGTGACATAATTTTTTTCAATCCAGAATGCCTTAAATAAAAGTGGCAACGTGGCATGCCATGATTGCAAGATAGGATCAAAATGGAAGCATGGAAAAGAATACAAAATTTCAACTTATGTCATATATATGTATACAAACTGTAGAAGCATACATGGTGCTTGAGCACGATTGAATGAAAATTGTCAATTCAAGAAGTTGTTGTATAGGCTTTAGGAAAATATCGATGAAAATATTGATTTAGAATATTTGAAGGAAGATCGTCAATAAATAGGTGAGTGAATGCTATTTTTGTGCAGGGGAGGTCTAAAAGGGTGCTGGGCATGAAGCCCTAGAGTGAAATTTTGAGTTTTCCATGAGATTTCGAGTGGTTTTGATATGCTAAAGTGTGTTTTGTGTTGGGGAAGCATGGTTTATTGTTGAATTGAGTTTTTTCAGACCATTTTAGACCTATTTGAAGTATTCATAAGATTGTGTGAGGGTTGGATGAGTGTTTTTCAATAAACCACTAGTTTCTTGGGTAAAAAGGAGGGTTTTTGGTGCATGTGAAGATGGGTAAAAGCAAGGTTCTTGTTGTTTTTGAGTCTAATATAATGATATATGTTAAATAAGGTCTATGATACCACTCTTAATATGTATATAGTTCTTTTGAGTCATTCTAGGTGTTTAGGGGGGAGATTTGGCTTGACATTTGCAAAAATTTGCATTTTTGGCAAAGTTGTCAAGAGATAAGTTAGTTAAGAAGTTACAAAAATAGTTAGATACATTGGGGGAGTTGAGTTTGAAGGGAAAAAAGATAAATATCATGTAAATTATCGAATGAAGGCTGCTCTTCAAGATTTGAATAAAATAAAATAAAGGAATTCTCTGATTTTTGTGATTTTCCTGTGTTTTCTTGTGTTCTTTCTCTATGTACAGAACCGTACAGGTGTGTGATGCCTTGAAGGTTTAATAGATAATTTATGCATGAATTTATCTTCACTTGAATAAGGTTTGGTGTCTTAATACCATTTTAGAAGAGATTTTTAGTCATTTCTCCAAGTCTGCCTTGTTTTGACAGTGTAACGGTTTGAGGCTATAATGTATTGATTTTCACCAATCCACCCATTGTGATGGATCTATAACTTGGTGGATTGGTGTGTAACATAATAATGTAGATTTAAAATGTGTTTAGGATTCTGGAAGAGCATGGGTTTGGTCGGTGGAGTGATGCACTAGGCTGGCCAGAGCACATTTCTATGTGAAAGTGAATAACCATGATGGTGATTCTGAAAAATAATGTGTGTAATGGAATTGTGAGTGTTTGAAAAGTTTGTGCAGAGGTATTGGAAGGTGTTTGGACCCTTGGGAGGAATGAGAGAGGCTCAGAGTTGTGAAATACTTGAAAACCCTTGTTTTTGCTTATGTTTTGGAGGGTTTCTTGGGACAGTAGGGTAATGGCCTTATGTGGGAAAAGTAATCATGAAATTGGTGGTTTGGTATCATGAAAATTGACTATTCTTGGTGTTTGAGTGGAAACCTCACCTTTAAAAGGTACTTCCTTTGCAAATTTGGGGTAATTGGGAAGCCTTTTGCTAGGTAGGCTTATTGGAAGTCAAACATAGTCCAAATAAGTCACCCCTGGTTCTGATGTATGTTGTGTGCCTAGAACCGAGATGATGCAGAGTGGTGGGAACCCAAGATAAAAATTGACAAAATGTCTCTCAAATATGCCAACCAAGACATCAACCTTCAATTGACTCAATAGGACAACAAGGTTACCTATCAACCACGACTCTTCATTATGACTCCAAATTGAAATTTGATGCAGGAAAAGAGTGTCAAAACCTTCAAGATTTCAACATCTTGACATTCAACCACCTACAAAAAGAAGACCAAACAAACTCTTCTAAAAGCCACTTTTGACCCAAAATTGCCATGTAGGCTTCACAAACCAGTTTTAGGGATTTTTCTCACAAACCTCCCAAAACACTTGTCAAAAAAATGATTGATCTAGATATCCATTTCAGTGCTATGAGACATATAAACAATCCACATATTACTCTTTTAAGAGACTTTCCTCAAAATGACAAATTTCACTGTTTTAGGGCCCAAATTAGCTAATTTTACAAAGGGACCCCTCAAGAACCCAACACCAGGCCTCCATGACTGAAAAAAGTCTTGTCTTAGGTTTCAAAACTAACAATTATCAAGGTTCGAGGACCCCAAGTACTCATTCCATCAAAAAATTTCAAAACCCTATCTAGAACCTAGGTTACAAGGGTTTTTGGGCCTCCTTACTGAAACTCTACCTTCCACAACTTACCAATTCAAACCAGCTACCCATAAACCTCTATATAGGTCCCCCCAAGCTTAAGGAACCCTCATCTACCCTTTGGCAATTCTGCACCCCTCTTTCTTAGGTCTACACCATTGTTTTTTATGAGAAAATATGGTATTTCCCCTTAAACCAACATCATTCATGAGGAAAATTTAAACTTGTTCTTATCTACTCCTAAGAACATCATAAGTACATCATACATGTTAACCCCACTAATTCATAGAGAGAACAATAGGTGGGATGCCATCTAAGACATTAAATTGCCCTCAAACCCTTGATTGTCGAAGAACCCGGTTTCTAGAAATTTATGAATTCCAAGCACAAAGTTGAATGAAAACCTCTTCAAAGCTATCTAAATGAAAGTAGGAACATTCCTTTATGGAATAATAACAATTTCACACCATTATGAAGCTTGTACAACCCGTACAAGGTCTGCAAATACACAAAAAATAGTGTAAATGCAAGTTTCTTTCTTATTCAAACTCCACCAACCTCTTGAACGAGGCCATAACATGTTTTTAAATACAATTTTATGCCCTTCTCCAACTGATCCACATCCATAACCAAACTATAACCACCTGTTAACTACCAAGACCTTCATTTGTCTTAAAAATTGCTAACATTGACAACTTTTTCTAAATAAGCAACATTATGCAACTTTATTGTCCAAGAAAACTAAGACCACTCAAAAACCTTTATTTAATCCCTAATACAACTTCTAGACTCTTGTCTTGCACTTCCATTTACAATTTGAATAATTTTCCTTCAAATATTATATGGCAAAATTCACAATTTTCTAAAGCAAGAGTGCATACTTGCACATTTGATCACCAAAGTCACAAAATCCCTAAATACATGAAAGATTGGTCTATTTAGACCTTATTTTCAATAAAATATATGAAAACGCATCTAAAAAATCTTGAACTCACCCAAAGACCTTAAGACAAACTGTCACCAAAGTAGATTTTGAAACATAGTTGTAGGTGTCCCTACACCACAGGTTTGGAATACTGCTAGGGGAAGCATGCTCAAAGGATGAATTTTGGTGAGATATTTGGAATGTGTATTTGGTTTATTTCAATCAATAACATGCTGATTAAAGTGTCTTGTATGTCTGGATAAAGGTTGGTAGTTACCTTCCATGATTTTTTGTTATTTTTCCATGTAAGTTGCAGCATTGAGTTCTTGAATTAGTGAATCATGAACGAATTGAATGGTTTTGAGTTTCTAATCAGGTTTATGCTATGCTACAATCAATTTTATGATGGTTAATCAGTTTTTGAGTCTGACAAAGAGTTGAAGACAATTTCTAATGTTTTGTGGAAATATGAAATCAAGTGAAATTGAAGGATTTTGATGAAAAGATGATTGAGTTTGTTGGCTAATCTTCTTCAATTTAAGTTAGGGTTAGAATTACCCTTGATGATTTGTGGATCCTGGTAGATGCTCTGCATCAGGTTTAAAATGGTAACTGGCAAGTGTATATAATTGTGTAATTTAAAATATGCATTGATAGCCTAAGGTTATAATGACAAACAAATAATGATCAACATAGAATATGCAAAATAACATAAATGAAAGAAAGCCATAATAGAATGAAATAAAATGTGTAAATACTTCACATACCTAAAAAATCAAACTTTCAAATGGAGGATTTTGAACCCAATTATGTAGCCTTAGCTTCTTCTTTCTTCAAACTCCACAACAATTTGACTTTTTCAAAAGCTTGTTCCCCTCCATACTTCAATTGTATATTAGTTTTCAATGGAATTCAAAATTGAATTGATATTATGTCTTTCAATGTGGAAACTCTACTATTTCATGCAAAGGTGGTAGAAAGATCATAGAAAAGGTGGTGGAATGTGAAAAACATGCTTGCACACTTCACAAAATCATCAAAAAGCTACTTTTTGTTGGAGCATGCGCAAAACCAGGAGAATATGTAGACTGTGGGCCTTGACATCACGGGTATATTGAGTTTTTTTACCATTTTTAGTGGAAGACAAAACATGCATGCGTTATAATGCGGGCATGTTATTTCTTGCTAAAATAGTAACATCTCTACTTCTTCAAAACACACACGCGTTATATGAAATATGGTTTTTTTAATATATTTCTTTTCTCCCTCTTTTTATATACCCTCTATCCTAATTATATATCTCTCCCCTATACCCTTCTAGTAGAGGAGATAGGAGGTGAGTGTGT
>CM021101.1:680810098-680867916 GCA_007115665.2 Sequoiadendron giganteum | reverse complement strand
TAATCCCTCAACCCCTATACCCTCTTAATCCCTCAACCCTTGAACCCTAATCCCTCAACCCCTATACCCTTTTAATCCCTCAACCCTTAAACCCTATTCCCTCAACCCCTATACCCTTTACCCTATAACCTCTTAATCCCTCAACCCTAAACCCTCAACCCTTAAAATGCTAACCCTTAAACCCTCTACCCTCTACCCTCAATACTCTACTCTCTACCCTCGACCCTAATCCCCCAACCCTTAAGCCCTTAAACCCACTTAGTAAACTCTCTACCCTAATCCCTCAACCCTCAACCCTTATACCATAAACTCTTAAACCCTCTACCCTCTACCCTCAACCCTCAACCCTAATCCCTCAACCCTTACACCCTTAAATCCAAGAAAAATATCTACCCTAATCCCTAAACCCTCAATGCCTATAACCTCTACCCTATACATTGGACCCTCAACCCTCAACCCTCAACCCTCAACCCTCAACCCTCAACCTTAAACCCTCAATCCTCAACCCTCAAACCTTAAACCCTAAACCATTAAACCCTCTACCCTCTACCCTATACATTAAACCCTCAACCCTCAATTCTCAACCCTCAACCCTTAATCACTCAGCCCTCAATCCTTAAACCCTAAACCCTCAACCCCTAAACCCTCTACCCTTTACATTGGACCCTGAACCTAATCCTTCAGCCATATACCCTCAAACCTATACCCTAAACCCTCTACCCTCAACCAAGTAAACCCTTAACCCTAAAACCTTCAACCCTAAACCCTTAAACCTTCTACCCTATACCCTCAACCAAATGTGTTAGGTTTTCAATGACAAATATCTAAAAGCTAAATGCAAATTTTATCAAATAAACCAGAAGTAAAACACACAGAAAAATAACATAGAGAATTTAACGTGGTTCACCCAATGTGGGCTACATCCACCAAACCGCAGCCATCCAATGATATTATTAACTAGTGCAAAACCCTATTACAATATCGCGAATAATCACCTATTTCTTATAATACTGTAACTCTATCCCAAACCCTTTATAAATTAGGGTTATACAAAATCGGGGTTTTTTTTCCTTTTTGTGATTATACATGAAGAGTGTACAGTATAGAATGATCAGTCGCCACATACCAACAAAATTCCCTCTACCCTCTACCATCGACCCTATTCCCTCAACCCTCAACCCTTCAACCCTAATACCCTAGAAACCATCAACCCTATAGGTCCTCCACCCTAATCCCTCAACCCTATACCCTCAACCCCTATCACTTTCTCTCTATCTATACATATCACCTCTACCTCCCTCCCTTCCTCCTACCCTCTCTAATTGTCTCTATCTACCCTCTCCCTCTTTCTACATACCTTTCATTCAATCAATCCCTACCACCCTCTCTCGATCCTTCTATCCATCTCTCTATTTCCCTCCCACTCTATCCCAGTCTCTCCCACTCCCTCTCTCTCCCTCTCTCTCATGTCTCTCCCTCCCATCCCCTCTCTCTCTCGTCTCTCCCTCTGGAAACCTACCTAGGCAACTCTTTATCTCTTTCCCCTTTCTCTCTCTATCCCTCCCACCCTACCTAGATAGGTCCCTCTCACTCTATTAGGTCACTCCCTCCCACACCCTCTCTCTCTCTCAGGTCTCTCACTCACACTCCCTCTCACTACCTATCTCTCAAGTCTCTCCCTCTCACCCCCTCACACTCTCAAGTCTCCCTTTGGCACCCTATCTACATAACTCTGTCTTTTTCTCTGTCTCTGTCTCTCTCTCTCTCTCCCACCCCCTCTCTCTCTCTCTCTCCTCCCTTTATCCCTCCCACCCTACCTAGCTAAGTCCCTCTCACTCCAACCCCTTCTCTCCCACTCCCTCTCTCTTAAACTCTCACTTCCACCCCCTCTCGCTCTCTCCAGACTCTCTCTCTAAATTCTCACTCCCTCTAAAGACATACATAAATACATACATACTTACATACATACAAGCATAATACATATTTACATACAATCCTACATCCATACAAGCATACATACATACATACATGTGTAGATACACTCTTACATACATACAAACATACATACAATATACATGCATTGATACATACAGGCATACATACATACATACAAGCATGCATACATGCATAAATACATGACACACAAGCATACATGTACATAAAAACATACAAATATATCATCATACATTAAATAGACTAGCATTTAACATAATGAGGACATAACACGAACGAGTTATAACACGCTCGCGTTATGTCTTAGTTGACATGTTTCCCGCAGAAGCAAAAAACCATGTCAAAACTGAGATATAACGTGAGCGCATTATAATGCGCTCGCGTTATATCTTGATTTGGGAATGCCCAAGCCTTAGGATTGGTATTTTCCTTGGAATACCAACCCAAAGGCTTGGAGGGAATTCCCAACGACCAAAGTCGTGTTTTTACAAAATCTACCATATTTCACATAATCGAGTCCATGCTCACCATCAAGATTGCATGTGGTTCAATATCGAAAAAATTGAACAAATGGGTAACGTTGGGTTCTCTCTTAGCTATCCAACGATGTAATTTTTTTCACTTTCTAACAATGTTAAGCCTTTCATCCATAATTTCTTTTGTTTGTATGTCTCTTTTTTGCCAAAAAGTAGTGTTTGGTATTTTTCATTATAAATTAATCGGTCATCGAATTTTCAAATAAATTACATTTTTAGAAACTAGATTCCATTCTACAATTTTTTTTTTATAAAAAAATTCAATTAGTTTCCAAAATTTGTAGGGGTAGCACGACCAAAATTATGTTTTTCAGGAAGTTTCGACTTCGAAAATTAGTAAAAAATCAAATATTCATTAAAAAATTATTAGAAAAATCGTGCATCAACTACATACTGTTAGCTAACTTTTGACCATTGTGATTTTAAAAAATACTAAAAAAATGTTTACCATACGAGGGTCGTACAAGAGTTGCTATGTTATGTTTTTATGACAAAAACAACACCAATTTGTGTACATCCCTCTTTTGATCCCCTTAATCTCAACCATTTTAAAAATAAATCAGTAGTTTGGAAAGTAGACTCAGAGCACTTCAATCCTTGTTTTTGTTACATCTCAAAATTTTGAGTGTAACTATCCTCAATTTGACGTCCAAGGTCAATATTTCCTAATTTCAGAAAAAAGCTGTCCACTTAAGTCCCCTTTTTGAGAACCATCTTGGTGCACTTAACCATATATGAAGTATGGATGCATGGATGCTAATTTTATGGTACACAAATTATTTCTAAGATGCTTAGAATAACAAATCTATATTATTTCCTAAATGATAATGCAAAATGGATGATGTGATACATTATGATTATGAGATGTATGTAATGTTATGGTATAATATGCTATGATATGCGAATATTATGGATGCATTTACTTTTGTAAATAATGTGTATGCAATGTTTTCCTATCTTTTCTATGCATGTTTTATGATGATGATGTGTATATGGATGTATGGATGCAAACACTTATGATATGTAATGTTTTAAGATGCTCAGAATAACAAATCTATATTATTCTTTGTAACTTGAATGATACTATAGAATGTATGATGTGATATGCAATGACTATGCGAATGTATACTTTATGATTTGAATATGAGATGTATGTATGTTGATGATTTGTGGATGTAGGATGAATGTATTGATGATGTTTTGGTTGATTGTCATGATACCATGTTAGTGCGAAGAGAAAAAATAAGAAATGATATGATGAAAAGAGGATTTAACAAGTCCATGATTTGCTGAGACTTTATTAAAGATAATGATGAGAGATGATGATGTTTCTCTTATCAAAGATTAGGGATGTAAATAACTTGATTTCCTTATGTTTGATAACACACATAGATACGGTGCATCAAGGTATAGACAACCACAATGACATTGTATCTAGTGAGATGGACTTTGACTTCAACAATCAGATAGGAGTATTCTTGTTCACACCTGACATACATAAACCTTACTAGGATGTACCTTAGAAATTTTGAACTTCTTGAACCAAAACACAAAGAGGTAAAACCTAACAATGTAATAGTCAACAAGTTGTCCAAAACACCTTCCATACACACCCAATAAAGCAAGTATTCGCCAAGGTTATATGGCAAGAAAATCCAACAAGCACAATAGAGAATAGATAAAGATCAATGCCCCATTCCTTTCTCTCTAGATCATTTGATTAAACATCATCGAGAGGTCATTGGAATGAGCGTAATAAGATAAATCAAAAGAAAAGATCAAGTAAACAAACAAGCTAATATTCTTCATACCGCTAGCCAAGACTAAAATACGATGATGTCTAATGTTGATGTCCATTGTAGGAAGGATGCATCCTAGGACATGATGTTATCAGATTATTTTGGAACTAACTAGATGATAGACTATTGATGCGAAGAGTTGACCAATTTGTTTACCTACTGACCTAGACTTGAGATCTTGACACTTGAGTTTCTAATTTTAACTACTAAGCTTGTTTCCAATTGTTTTGCCAAAGGTTGAAGGTGACAATTGATTTTTTATGGATGATTGATTATCGTGGGTGAAGAAAAATGAGATAGATGGATTTTTTCAAATATTTGGATGTTTTTGATGTTTTGAAATGTTTTGAGGCTATTTTTTGGTATTTTCAAGATGTTTTACAAATATTTTGATTTTCAAAATTTCTAATGTTTTTGGTATTTTCCAAGATTTTGACCAAGAACCTAACCTAAAGACCTATCCTAGGGGTCTTGGGCACTAATCAAAGATTAGACTTGCCTATGTTATACACATAGAGACCACGTAGTTTGACAGAAACATACTCGATTATTGATGAGATATGAACAAATGAATTGTCAGTTTATTGTGACGAACCCCTAAAGGACTGATCTAATGTGTCTCGGGGGCACATTGATGATGGCCTTCCCTATGTTCATGCTCAAAGACCCATAGTTTGACAAGACGACTCTATTTTTTAATTTTTTTGATCATTTTTTGAGTTTTTGATATGGTTTGGATGTTTTTGGATTTTTGAAGGATTTTATGAATGTTTTTGGGTTTTTTGGTTTTAGGAAGATCTTAAGGATGCCATGAATCTGATTTGAATGTGGGTATAAGAATGTGCCCCCAACGTAATGTGATAGACTACCTCAATATAAGCAAGACAAACTGACCTTAGGAATGTGGCAAGTAGTTCTAGGGTGGAACATGATACAAAAATAAGATCAAGCTATGATGTAGACGCAAATGGGTGTTGGAAGGATAAATGGAATGCAATGGGCGATGCATAGCCAACTATAGAGATCATGGTGGATGGAAAGTGCTTATTTACACATGGCACCTATTTTCCAGGTTTTCACCAAGGTACTTGCCCAAAGCACCACCGAAGTGGTTTTCACTAGAGGATGATTTTTGTTTTATTTTTATATTTTAATATTTTTTTGATCTTTCTGGATTTATACCTTGAAACTTAGGCATAATTTTTTTTGATATGGGAGCTATGGACAGGCTCTTGTAGAGGCTCACCCTTAGGTGTTGACAACTTATATTCTCTTTCTTTGTAGCTTGTGATAACGATGAAAGGTCCCAACTAGCTGGGTTCAAACTTTCCCTTGCTATCTGGATTCAACATATTTTTCTAATTTTCTTTCATCACGAGCTCATCGACTTGAAATGACCGAATCCTTATCTTCTTGTTGTAGCTCCTCTTTAGATATTTCTAGTAGACTTGCAGGTGGTTCAGAGCATCCATGCACTACTCATATAATAGCTCCAACTCATTCAATCAAGATACCCGAAATTCTTCATTAGTGATGAGATTGTGCAATGATATTCTTAGGGATGGGAGCTCAATCTCGATAGGGAGGATGGATTTTGATCTGTAGACCAGGGAGAATGGGGTTGCACCTATTGGTGTGCAGATACTTATTTGGTAAGCCCATAGGGCGGGGTTCAACTGCAAGTGCTAGTCATGACCAACTTCATTGACTATATTTTTGAGGATTCTTAGGATAGTTTAATTTGTAGCCTCAACTTGGCCGTTACCTTGGGGATAGTATGGAGTAGAAAAGCGATGTTAGATATTGAAATTTTGGCATAGGTCTCAAACATCCTAGTTTTTGAAAGGTTTCATTATTTGAGATAATGGCTTGTGGGACACCATAGTGGCATATGAGGTAATTCATGATGAACCTAGCAATATGCTTTCCAGTGATATAGGTCATAGGAATGGCCTCTACCCACTTTGTGAAGTAATCCTTAACAATGATAATGAACTTGTGTCTATTAGATGAGGTGGGGGTGATTTTTTGAATGAGATCGAGCCCCCATTGCAAGAATGGCCAAGGTGTTACAATCGAGTGGAGCTCTTGAGCTGGTGCATGGATGAGGTCCCCATGTGGTTGACATTGCAAACACTTTTTGACATATTCGTAAGCTTCCTTCTCCATTGTTGGCCAATAGTACTCCATTCTCAACAACATCTTGGCCAAGGTCATACCACTCAAATGTGAACCAAAAACACCATTGTGTACCTCAGTTAAAGCAGTCAAAGATTCCTTAGCGTTTAGGCATCATAAAAGGGTTCCTTCAATACTCCTACAGTACAGGGTGTCGCTTAAGATAACAAAGTGGGATGAATTCTTGACAAAGGATCTTTTAAGGTTCAAAGTGGTATTAGCCAGGAGGACTCCTATTCTTAGGTAGGTGTATATGTCATGATACCATGGGATATAAGGACCAACGATTTCACACAAAAATTCAAACTCTAGTTCCTCGAAAGCTGGTACGAGAAGTTGCTCTACTAGGAATTCATGTTAAAGGACATTGCATGGGATGTCCAACAATGATCCAATCATTTCCATGGCATCTGCTACTCTATTGTTTGTCCTTGTTATTTTCTCAAACGTGATGTCAATGAAGAATTCCTTGAGATCCTCCACCAGTTTCTTGTATGGGATTAGTTTGTCATCCTTCGTTTGATACTCATTGTTAACTTGGTTGATGATTAGCTGAGAGTCTCCATAAAATTTAAGAGTCATGATCTGCCACTATACAACTATTCTGAGTCCAATCACAAGGGATTCATATTCGACAATGTTGTTAGTGCAAGGGAAAGATATCCTATAGGATTTAGGAATATAATCTCCTTATGGTGTGATGAAGAAAACACTTGCTCTAGATCCATGTTGTGTATATGACCCATCAAAATAAACCTTCCAATGATCTGTGACATTGGGCTTGAACACAGACTCATCTGGGAATTCTGATATAAGTGGGTTCTCTGAATAGTTGGGTGCTTATGCTAATTGATCTGCAATCAGTTGTCCCTTGATAGCTTTTCTTTCCACATATTCAATGTTTTATTATGAGAGGATCATGACCCACTTAGCCATCTGCCCCATAAGTGATGCCTTGGAAATTAAATACTTTAGGGGGTCTATTTTAGCGATGAGTTTAATTTGATGGGCTAACATTTAGTGCCTGAATTTCTTTGAGGAAAACACTACTGCTAGGTAAGCCTTTTCAATAAATTTATAATTTAACTCATGCCCCACCATGGTTTGACTAATATGTTATATGGCTCTTTCCTTCCCTGTCTCATCATGCTATGCCAATAGAGCCCCAAGTGTTTCTGCTATTTCCAATATGTACAAGGTTAGTGTCTTATTCTAGATCGGTGGCATGAGTACTGGTGGTGTCAACAAGTATTCTTTGATTTTGTTGAATGCTTGATTGCAATTTTCATCCCACTTGTATGCCACCCCCTTGTGAAGTAGATGAGAATAGGGGATAGCCTTGTCTGCCAACTGCGCTATGAATCTATGGATGGATTAGAGTCTTCCTTGTAAACTCCTTAAATTTTTCAATGTCCTTGGTGCCTCCATTTTGAGAATTTCTTTGAATTTGGCCAGGTCTATCTCGATCCCTCTCATTGATACTATATACCCCAGATGCTTTCCCGATTGTACACCAAAGACACATTTCTTAGGGTCGAGTCTTACCTTGTATTCCTCCAATCTATCAAAGATGGAGCTTAGTGCCGATATGTGATCTTGTCGCTTTCTTGACTTGGCCAGTATGCCATCCACATAGTCTTCTACGAACTTGTGGATCATGTCATAAAAAATGAGAGTCATGGCCCTTTGATAGGCAGCTCCAACATTCTTCAACCCAAATGACATCATGTTCGAACAACATGTACCCCATGGATAGGTAAAGGTTGTTTTATGCTAATCATCTTGCGCCATCATTATTTGATTGTACCATGAAAACCCATCCATTAATGACAACATTTAATGCCCGACTATTTGATCGACAATCATGTCAATGTTTGGAAGGGGAAAATCATCCTTAAGACACACTTTGTTTAGGTCCTTGAAGTCAGTGCAGATCCATATGCCCCCAATGGGCTTAATGACTGGTACCAAGTTTGAGACCCATTCGGGATAATAAATGGGCCTTAGAAAGCCAACATCTAGGAGTTTCTGCAACTCAAGTTTGACTAATAGTGCGATCTGTGGATGCATCTTCCTTAGTTTCTGCTTCATTGGCTTCACCTCTGGATATACTGCAAGATGATGAACCACAACCTCTGGATCGAGTCCCAGCATGTTAGTGTAGGTCTATGCAAAGTTTACTTTTCTTTCTCTCATAAATGTAGCTAGAAGTTCTCGCTCTTCAATCAAAAGTGATTTTTCATAAAAGGTTATGTGCGATGTCTCTTCAGTCCCCAAGTTGATGGGGTTACACTTCTCTGCCAACACTGCTGAATTCTCCTGATGAATAGAACTAAGGGGAAGATTGAATCCCTCATCCTTTGGCACCTTAGAGAGGTTTTCATTATCGGATACGTCCTTTTTTTTACTATTTTTGGGTCAAAAAGTGCCACAATGTGCTTTTCACTTAAAGACCTAGAGATTACTCTCAAATTTTCACTTTTGTGATAAAGGGATTCAATCATTTCCCCATAGTATGCATGTGTGTCTAGATTAATGTAAAATCCTACTTTATGGTCTCCACATGGTATATTATCCTTGAGTCCCATGAATTCTGAGAGAGCCTCATCATTTTCGAATGTGTCCAAAACTAGTGGTCCTCGTTGGTCATAGTCTATTAGCTGGGGATAAACTAGCTTTAATTCATGGGTTTGGTTGTTTGACTCAAAAGACACTGTGGAAATCATGAACAAGGAAGAGTCCTTAAATAACATGGGTAGGTTAGTGAGGAGATCCTCATCACATACATCAGTTATATCGAAGGTATAGTTGTCTAAGGGTAGACCTGTGGATACTGGTAACAGAGGAGGAGCTTTGACTATTTTAACAGGGGTACCTTTACCATGTATGGTTATCTTCAGAGGGGTACATTTAAGGCCAAGATTATTTATGTGCTTCTCCACAACGACGAGTTCTAATTGACTGTTGCTATTTTTCTCAAGACTTTCATTCTTGTTGTAGCCCATGCCAAGCATTAACTATAGTCCTTTGTTATCATCATCCATTGGAAGAGCATGCACGGTTCTTTCATCTTGGTATAGGAGACTTGATATATCCCTTTTGTCTACCACTTCTCAGCCTAGGTCCCCCCAACTTTTGAACCTAGAGGGGTCTACTTTGAAGGTTTGAGATGGTGTGTCACTTGGTTGTGGCTGTCTGTGGGATCTAGGAGATTGAGGTAACTCTCCTATTATAAAGGCACTTTTCTTCATCTTGTAGTCTCCACATCCATTATCTTGGATAATGACTTTGATATTAGAAATGTTAGGAATGGAGGATGTCTTTGTCCCAGAAGTGGAGGATAAAGTGGATGGTTCTACATATGGAGTTGTAGAGCCTTCACCATTCTTGGGAACTTGTGGGATTTTGTAATATTTAGCCTCCAGATTTTTGTAGTAGTAAAAAGTCACGGGGTCACCATGGATGGTGACCTCTTGATTTTAGTAAGGGAACTTGAAACATTGATGGAAAGTGGAGGCTATAGATTGCATCCCATGAATCCATGGATGCCCTAGAAGAATGTTATACAAAATTTCAAGATCAAGAACTTGGTAAGTGGTTTCCATAATTGTGGGTCCTACTTGGATAGGGAGTTGGATGGTGCCTTGAGATACCCTCTCTTGATCATCATATGCCTAGATGGTGATATCTTTGCCTTTTTCAATCATATCTTCAGAGAATCCCAAATTATTTATTAGATTCAAAGTACAAATATTCACCCTTGCACCTCCATCCACCAAGACCCGTTTGACTTTATTTTTATAGAGAAAGACTTCAATATGAAGCACACGATTATGAGATGGCTAGGTCGGGAGGTCCTGTTCAGAGAATGTGAGGAGATGTGGTATGATGATATGTCCGATCATAGACTAGAATTGGTTTGCATCAAGATCCATGGGTATGGAAGATGCAACTAGTGCCTTTTCTATAATTTCTCTATTTGTAGGCGAGATTTTCAGCAACTCCATGATGGAGATCTGTGCGGGGGTATTATTCAACTGTTCTAAGACATTGTAACCATTGGAAACTGACTTTGAGTTTGGAGGGGGTGCTTTAGCTTGCATGGATGGTTCGGGGATGGTGATTTTTCCACCTCGTGTGGTGACTCCGCACTTAGCTTTGGATCCTGTGATATTGATAAAATCTACCCACTCATCTAAAGGTGCGACTACATGGTCGACATTATCGTATTTTTTTCCTTTACCATTGTTTTTTGCTTTATTGTGATCTAGCATCAAATTTGAGTATATTTTGAGATCTTGATTCCTAACTAGTTGCTCAATGGTGATAGTCTTGTCATCAATAAGATCTTGAATCAAGTTTTTAAGGCTCATGCAACTAGCTGTCATGTGCCCCTTTATTTTATGAAAATCGCAAAGGTGCTTCTTGTTATACCGAGGTGGTTTAACTTGAGGCTCTTGGTAATTTTTAATGACTGGGAGCGTGATGGTGTTGGCTTGAATGAGTTGTTGCAAGATAGATTCAATTGGCTCCCCAAGCGGTGTGTACTTTTTCTTAGGGGGATATTTTGGTAGATGGTCCACCTTGATCATTGACGTTGTTGACTGTTTGTGTCTTCTTTTTCTATTGAGATGTGTTGGGTCATGGGGTGTTTTGAGTGTTGTTTTAAGGTTGTTGGTATGTTTGATGTTGTGGGTTTGGTCTTGGAGCACTGATTACAACCTTGGTGTCAACAACACCATTACTAGTAACATTTTTTTTCGCCCATGTTCGAGGTTTGTCATTATAGCTTGTTGATGGACGATTGTCTTGATAGGTGGGTATCCCCTCTTATGAAATGAGGGCTCTTTCAATGTTAAAAGCTTCGGGGATGAGCTAATTGTTATGCTTTACATAACTACCCCATTTTGTTTTTGTCAAAATGGGTCCCCCTTTCTATTTCTTGTTTTTGTCTTTGGTCTTTTTATTTAGGTCTTGGGAGTTTTCCTTTCTTTGTATGCCTTGGTTCTTTTGTTTTTTGGGTTCGGGTCTCGAGAAGGAACATACACTTGTTCCTTTTCACAAGGAACATGCCTTGTTCATGTCTCAACCCTGACCCCCATCTTTTTGCTTCTTTGTTTTATTTTTGTGTTCTTGTGGGTTCGTCTCGTGGGTTGGCACTGGCACTTGATGCTGTCACTAGGTGCTAGTTCCTTCCAATGTCCTAGTCCCGGTTTATTTTTTTCCTTGCTCATTTGTGTATTCGGTTGGGGTTGGGTATCAAGTGGGAAATGGAACCGAGAACTTTCCAAAGTTCCTCTTCCTGTTCCTTACCCGATCTCGGGGTCTGACCTCTTCTTGGCTTTCGTTTTGTTCTTGTAAGGATCAAAATTTAGGTGGCGACCAAACTTTGGACTCTTCCAAAGTTTTGGTTCCTTCCAAGGTCCCGATCCCACCCCCCATGTTGTTTTGTTTGTTCCTCGGGATCAACTCACAGACTTTTGGATGAACCTTGCACCTACTGAGGGTTTAGTTTGGTTTCGTGCCTTGACCCCAACTTCCTCTTGCCTTCTTTATTGCACCTGGCAATTAGGAGCTCACATGAAATCTGAGGCACGACCAACCCACCATTAATGCCATAATGGCTTGCATGCGCAAATAGGTTTTAAAATTAATTGATCCTCGGTTCCCGTTCATTCTAATTTTAAGAATTTGTGTGAGAACTAGAGCGATGAGGAGCTAAGGTTCAGGATTTCAGTGCAATTCATCAACTTGCTGCCAAAATATTTGGGTGCATTCAAAAGGTAGGTTTTCTTGTTTCTTTTTTTCTATCTTTGTGTTCTTGTCTTATGGTTCTTCTTGCTTGTTCTTCTCATTTTCTGGTTTTCTTTCCCTCTTTTCTTTTTTTTTTTCCCGTTTATTTTTGTCTTTTCTTGTCTGCATTTTCGTTTGCACCTTTTGGTGTATTTCCTTTTTTTGTTTGAATCCAAGTTGGGTTTGTTTGGCATTATTTTTGTTTCTTGGTGTCATCGTTTCATCCTTTGGTTACGATATTGTCCATCTTGTTGTGCCCCAGTTTTCTAGGGTTTCATTATGTAGTTTGTCACCATGCTTTAAATTGTTATTTTTGAATTGCAGACCATTTAAAATTGAAGTTTGATCCAAAACCCGGTCTCGAGGGAATATTATTGAAAACTATCATATTTATTTTTGCCTGGTGATACATCATACTCCTGATCCCCACATTGAGATCAGGGTCGAGAGTTAGGAAGGCACTTAGGTTTGTTTACTCGTTGACATTTGTTCTTTACTTTCTCAATCCCCACATTATTATTAGGATTGGGGATTGGTCTGACACCTTGAGTTTGTTTTAAACTTGATAACTAAGTGATACCTCCATGACCTAAGCCCGACTCCCGCTTTATAATTGGGGTCGGGAGTTATTTCAACACTAAACATTTAACTTCGCCAATTGATATTCATGGTGCTATCCTGATTCTCAAGTCCCGCTCTTTGATTAGGTTGGGGATTTACACTTGAAAAGTTCCCAACATGCCTTTTGAGACTCATTCTATTGATGACCCAAAGTTCGACACCTGATATGTGCTCGGGGTCAGAACTCGAGAATGAGCTTACCCCTTTTCATTCTAAATGAGTCTAGTGTCTTTCCACAATTTGATCCTGAATCCCATGAGCATTGCGGGATTAGACCATGGGTTGATACCTGACTTAGTTACTATCAAATTATTAAGTGTCAAACAAAGCTTGAGACCCGATCTCGGTTCTTGAACATTGCGGGGCTCTAAGATGAATTTGAACCTTTTCTTAAACATTGGTCTGGTTCCAAATGTTGACTTGATCTTGACTCCCGACCACAAAGAAAAATTGGATTGCGGGTCCATAACTTAACACGTTCTCCAATATGGGTTTGGTGTTGGTACACAACCCAATTCTGAACCCTGATAGAAATCAGTTTTTTGCATAAAATTGGCTAATTCCTTGGCACTGTTTCAAACTGAAGCCCGAAAATGATTAAATTAACATATTGAACTACATTCTTTCTGGATTAAAATTCTGATTTAGTATGAAGGCCTGCATTGTGATATTATGAATATATTTCTTTCTATATCTAATGAGTGTCAGTAGTGCATGATATTTGACCAATGTTTGACTTAGAGGAAGATATACCTATTGAGGGATTACCTGATGAGGAAACATCAAAGGTAGCATCGAAAAGAATTAGGGCTAAGAAATTGAAACTATAATAGTTTCCCTACACAATGAAGTACAAGTATCAAGGGAATCCAGTCCCATCAAAATTTTACTCCCAAGTTGTTAATAATATTGACCCTTTGGTGGGGCATTTGGATTTGGATTAGTTTGTCAAAGATACATTTTTTGAGAATGTTGTCCCATGAGAAAAAATAATTGTAGAGTCAGGGTTGGCTCATGTAGCTTCTTTTCCTATTGCAGTACATTGTCCTAAGTTTATCTTAACAACTGCATAGGCATACAACCCCACTCAGAGACAATGCATTGATGCTAAGGGAAACACAATTATAGATTTGACTCCAGTTATGATCAGTTTAATGTTTGACCTCCCTTCCTATCCTAATGTCAAGATGATGACCAAGGCACGAGCACTTGAGTTGTGGAATAATGATGTAGAAGGAAACAAACAACTCATAAACAAACAATGACTGAAGAAGGAGAAGAAGTTAGTAAAGAAGTTGCCACCCAACCCAAAGAGGCCAGATTTCTCCTAGGATGTAGGAGACATTATCACACTATTGGTTAGAGCATTTGAAAAATCTGAATCCCGCAATTTTGAGCACTAGATGTTTCCTTTTATCTAGTTGATGTTGGAAGGGAAGTAGTACTTGGATTGGGGGAAGATTGTCTCAAACAATATTCATAGCCAACTTCTCCAGGTAACATAGACCAAGACATTTTACATGTCTTCTTATGTTATTTATTGTGCAACAACAATTAGAAAGTTTCCTGTGCTGAATATTTTAGGGTCAATGGAAGAAGGCCCAGATAAAAAGAAGGTCTGGGAACACTATGACCAATTGGAGATTAAGGAGTCAGAAAAGAACTTCAAAAGAGTGAATGATGCTTTTTTGTATGTTATAATAAATCAACTTAAAGAGGAAATAGGCTTCAGATTATCCTCAAAAGTGATGAAGTTAATTGAAGAATGGGGATATTGGTTCATTCAATACCCCAAGTCAACTTATTTAAGGTTATTTGGTTTTGATGGCATTCCATTTAAATTGCCAAGATGCTACGATGATAGGTATTTGATGGAATTTACTAGACAAGCTACAAAGTTAAATGTTGTTTTCTCTTCACAACATAGGATTGTTGTACATCCTTTCCCCTTGGAATTGGGGTTCTATTCTTGTTCTTCTACAATAATGGCCAAATCAGCCATAGAGGAGTTTCATGCTTTGAATTTTCAGAAAAACGCTTATAGAAAACACTTTGATCTAAAGGGAAAAATGCCTGCACTTTATCCTTCACACTTTAATCATCATATTCCTCTTCTTGAGGATTTTTGGGCTAACCTTCAGGATCAGTTTGAGGTAAGAAAAAGGGGTTACGAAAGGTTGAAAATTCCTCAGATGAGGGATTTTGAGGTTAAAACTGATATTCCTGATGATACAACAGATGATGGGATCACTCTTGATCCTAGGTATGATATTGACCAAGTGGATACGAAAGCCCTTCCACCCATGAATTGGGTAGAGAAGGAAGTGACTAAAATCAAAATGGTATCACGAGTAGCGGTGAACAGGAGCCTAAGATGGATAGAACTCCGATTGAAAAAACCAAGGGCTCTGGTAACAAAGAAAAGAGGTCCTAGTGGTGAACCTTCTTCCTCTATAGAGACCAAGAAATATAAGAGATTGAAGAAGGGTGTTGCAACAATAGAAGAAGCCACTGAGGAGCCCCAAAAAATAAAAGAATATGTTACCTTACAACAAATAGATGATGCCTTGCATAAAGCAAAGGTTGCTTATGTGGCAGTTGTTGCTGGTGTTACATCATATTTTGGTGCGGTACCTTTGGCTATTGTTCACCAAGGTGAGGAGAGTTCTGCAGAAAAAAACAAGTTGTTATTCCCCCACAAGCTGGGGGGAGTGATCGTATCATACCATTAACTTCAGAATCACCAGTTATGGGAGAGGAGGGACATACCAAGGTAAATTTTTAGTATATCTCCTTTGATTTAGAAAGAACACCATCCCAAGAGGCAGAAGCACCCAAATGGGAAGAATATCCAAGGAAGGTGGAAGAAGACCCAAGGGAAGAAGAAAAGGAATTTCAAGTTGGGAGTTTACACAGTCAACAGATGAAACTTATTGATGTTTTAACAAAATAAGAACATGCTGAGTTGATGGAGAGTGCTCAGAAACTTGCTGTTGAGCAATTAGCCTAGAAAGAAAAGGAAGAACAAGAAAGGGAAAAAGTTGATGCATGGAAAAAGGTAGAAGATGAGACCTTGGAGATGGAAAGAAGAATTGCACAAGAAAAGGCTGAAGAAGAAGAGCTCTGAGGTAAAGAATTAGAGCAATGAAGGCTAAAAGATGAAGAGGAGGCTGCCAAACAGGAGGAAGAACTAAGGAAGATAGAAGAAATAAAAGCTGAGAATGTGAGGAAAAAGAAAGAAAGATTGCAAAGAGAGAAAGAGGAACTTCAGAAAGTTTCTTCTCAGCAAACTCTTGAAACAACTTCCTGCACACCTCTGAGCATTCAACAAGTCTTCACTCAACTAGCTGCACCTACTTGGTTGGAACTAAATTTAGAGAAGAGGCAACAAGTACACGACCAACTAGTAATGTGGGAAGATATGAGGGAAAAAATTGAAAAGGTAAAGGAAAAGAAGAAGGCCCATGCAGTACATTCAACTAGACTTAATGTTGAAGTAGATTTTGTAGCTAAAATTACTACTCCAATTTTTGATAAAGATGATAGAGAGTTGGAGCCCAAATATTATCAGATAAGTACTGTTAATCTGGGAAAGCACACTAGGAATCAACAAATAAATTTAATTGATATTGTTGCCACTACTACCTAGTCTAGACTGATTAAAGATAAGTAGGCAAAGGATGAGCGTAAGGCTCAAGTGAATAAAATGAAAGATTTCTTGAAGGATTTAGTTTTATCTACTCCTGAGCAGTCCACATTGTCAGAATTCCCCGTTCTAATGAGCAGAAAACAGGTAGATGATTTGACTGAAATGAAAAGGAAAGCTACATGGTTTGATAATTGGCTTAATGTCTTTAAAGCGGGTATGGATAAGTTTTTAAATGAAGCTTTTAAGTATTACTTCAGGGTACTTAAATTAGTTAAATCTATAGAAGAATCTATGAAGCAATGGTGGGAAGAAGAATAGAAACTCAAGGAATACCTAGGAAAGCTTAGGGAAATTGATAAAATTGCTGATAAAAAGTTGGTTCAGTCCCAAATTTTGCTTGAGGAAGATTCCCAGTTTATTGCATAGTCAATTCATATCTCCACTTTTACATCACAAATTCTTGGTGAACAGAGGATAATTATGCTCAAGAGTGTTAACGAGATATTTGAGCATATAGGTATCTTCAAAGAAATCATTTCAAGGTTTATTGGAAAAACCTTACCTCTAGATCACATGATTGAATCGTTGGGAGAGGTCAAGGATGCTTGGGAGGAATGACTAGATGGGATGTTGAAGGAGGGTGACACTGATGAATCTCCACTTATGGATAGGTTGCTGGAGCTGAGATGTGACTTTCAGTGGGAAACCAAGGATGTTGGCCAGATGAAAGTAACTATTGATATAGTCAAAAGGAAATTTAATGAATTTGAATTTAAAGTTGATTGGGTTGATGGTCTAGATGATGATGCAGTGAAACAAGTCTTTGTCTATTATGATGAGTACCTTGAGACCCAACATGAAGGTGATAAATAAAATATATATTTTCAATTACTTGGTGGACAACAGTATCTTTTGGATGAATTTTTGAGTAAAGGGATGATTGGGAAGCATAACTGCCAGTCATAAATGATTTATGGTGATGTACAACTCTCTAAATGAAGATTGGGAGTCTTAATTTTGGTTGAAGGAGAAGTTGGTGTGTCTATTCAGCTACAATGATTACAAAAAACTAGAGTTATCTGTGTGTCCCTACTGTTGGTGTAAATAAATTCTTGTACCTAGTTAATTCATTACTAGGGGATTTATTTACACATGTTAAAGTTTACTTAGGTCATATGAAGGAATCTTTCTAGAAGGTGTTAGTTGTCATTAATTATTAACTTATATTTTGACAACTACTACATGTGAACATAGGTAAGTGTGGTTAGTTGTCTCATGTCATATGATTAGGACACTTGTCATAATCCTATGACATATTGTATCTCACCTTGGCTATATAACCAAGGGGTCTCTCTCATTTGTACATCAATCATATCACAATCATATCATTGAATCATATTGATAAGAATATAGTTTATTCTTGTCACATTCATATTCTCTCTTCTTGTCCTTTCCATTTGGTCTCAAGATCTTGGTAGCCATAGCTAATTCTAACACCTACAATTATGGATCTGAAACCTCAGATTGTGGATCACAATTTTTGGATGAGAGGAATTGGTGCTGAATACATCTATATGTAGAATTTCTCTCCATTTTGTAAAGGTCAGCTCATTGAAGCAAGGATTGGCCACATAAAGAGAGATCTAGGATAGTTTTACAAAAAAATTAGAAGCTTTACAGTTTTATGCCAAGATACTTATACATTTTTACAAGTTTTCAATACAGTTTTATGTCATTCCAAAATAGATTTTAATGGTAATGTTGATGAAAAATGGTCATTCATATGCCAGTGAATTCTATGCATAAATATCTCTTATTTGATGAAAATCAATAGAAGATTCCGAATCTGAGACTATTTCATTGAGTTATTTGTGAATGGAATTTATTTGTGTTTATTGATCTATGAATTTTAGTAATGAGCTGGTGATGTGTTCTGGTTTAATTTAAAAATTTTAGTGATGATGAATGATTGTATATCTTGAATTAGCACTATGAATTAATGCAATGGTGTAGAGTATTTTGTGGATTGCATCATTTTATGGTTTTAGTTGTTTGGAAGAAATGCTCGTTATGAAGTTTATATGTCTGAATTGAAAGGAATTTATATTTATGTTTGTTGTCTTGAGCTCTATTCTATCTTTTGATATTTATTTACACCCCTCAAATGTTAGATTAATTTGTATTATGTAGTTTGTACCCTTTACCAACATGCCCCTTGAACATTACATTTACATAGGCCACTGAACAACATCAACACAATTGAGAACCAACTATAGAGACCTTGGAAGATAGGTGGCTATAGGTTATTTATCTTTTTTAGGAGAGGTAGAGTAGCAAATTTTTTTTTTAATGTTGTTGTGTTATATTGACCATCAATAGAACTAGCGCTAGAAGGAGGGCTTGAAGGAACAAACTGGAGTGAATCAGGTCATTTTCACCAGAAAGGTTTGAAAGAGTTCTTAGATCCAATAGAAATCTTGATCCATTTCTCAAACTTCAAACACCTACTAGACCCAAAACTCATAGGGATTTAACACCACCACCCACTCCACCTAGATTCCACCAATACCACCACTTGTATAGCCAAATCCTTTGCCACCCATGGCATCATTTGAAAATAGCCTTTTGCCATTGAGAACCATTCCTGGTGGCATTCATGAAATTCCTAAAGAACCCCGAGAAATTCTGTCCTAGGTACTCCCATGGAGAATCACAAAGTGCTCAAGAGCACATATAGGCATTTAAGGATGCTTGTACATGAGCTGAGATAACCCACCATGATGTTGTATGTAGGTTGTTTCCCTATTCATTGGAGGATATGACCTATAATTGGTATTTGAACTTGCCCACAAGATCTATCCTGAGTTGGACAAACTTAGAAGACACTTTTATTAATTAGTTTTGGGTCTATGTAGATCCAGCTATCTTATACCACCAATTTACCATGATTAGGAAGGAACCACATGAGCCATTACCTATTTTCAACACCCATTTCCAAAGGATGTATAGACGGCTGCAAGATCTCTATCTAGTAGTTGAAAAATATTGTCATAAGATCCTACCTGAAGGCCATAGACTCGCTGATTGGTTTGTTTCTGTAGAGAACCTATCTTGTTGTAGACATTGATTCGCTATCCAAAGTCTATCACCTTGACATTAAATTAGAACAATAGATAAGTTCTCAATCTGGTAGTCTTGGAGGATTTTTTCCTCCCCTGGGATACCCTCAGATGCCTAACCCAAGCCCATTATTTAATATAGTTCCAGGGATGTCTCACTCTGCTTCTGGACTTTTAGGTGAATTCTAGATGCCTTCCCCATGACCATGGGTTAATGGGGGGATTCTAAATCTATCCTAACAGGCTCAGAACTCACATAATTTCACTAGAGGATCCAATCATGCAACTCACTCACCTATTATGAATTCTATAGAAAGTGAGCATACCACCCAGTTGACTCCAGAGGTTGAAAATTTGAAGAAAAATTTATCTCAGGTGACTAATGAAATGGCTCAACTTAAACTAAACCTTTCCCAAGGCCAAAATCAAAATCAGTGAAACTAGAATCAAGGATACCAAAATCAAGGTTTTTGAAACTAGGGAGGATTTTCCAATCAAAACAATTATTCCAATCAGAATTCCAATCAAAACTAGAGGAATTTTCAAGGTCAAAACTTCCCCAATCAAAACTATCAGAACTAGAATAGGGGATATAATCAGATATCAAACAATAATAGGCAGTGGAATACTAGACCAAACAATGATATCAATCCAATGAGGACAAGCCTCACACTGCAAATGTTGTAGATTTGAATCTCATGGCGAACTGGTGCAGGTTACATGACACTGCTTTACACTCTAAAGTTAATTTCCCTAAAATGGAAAAGGTTGTCAAGATAGCACAAGTTGACTCCCACCCGCCACAAGGAAATCCCAACCAAGGCAGTGTGCCAGTAGACACAACTATGAATTTTTAGACCATTGATGAATGATACAAGTTTCCCATGCAGGGAGAGAATGAATTAGAGAAAGATACTAATGATGCTCAGGCCTTTCAAACCAAGGGAGCCATTTCCAGAGGAATCAAAGCAAGGGGTCATTTACTACATCCACCCCTTCGAACATGATGGTTCCTCCAAACCAAAATGCTGACAGCAATCCACCTCCATTGAAAGGTCCATCTGATTCACATAACAAAGGTAACTCTGCTTCTGTTCCTTGGTTTCCTAGGAATAAAGATATAGAATTAGGTTTCTTTTCAGAAATGCAGAAACCAAGGACCTCTTTGTATCTTTTTGACATTTTGAAATGGTGTCCTGCCAAACATGATATTGTATTGAAATCCTTGGAGAAGGCAAAAAATTAAAAAGGAAAGAGGTAAACACAAGGACACCCCCATTTCTTTTGAGCCTAAGGATTTATGGAAAGAATCTACATAATTGTCTCCTAGATTTTGGAGCCATAGGTAATGTCATGCCCTTCTTTATTTGCAAAAGTTGGGTTTAAGTTCGGTTAAAACTCACAAGAAAGTGATTCAATTAGATAAAAATGAGGTTAATGTTGTTGGTGAACTAAAGAATATACATGTGCAGATCGGATCAGACCCACAGATCTAGACATATATAGGTATTTGGGTGGCTGATATACCTAAAACATACAACATGTTGCTTAGCCGTGACTTGATGAAAAGTCTTGGGAGTTATCTTTCCCTAGATTTCTCACATATGTGGCTCCCATGGAAAGGGGTGGCAACCCAGATTAGGATAGAAATTGAGCCTCGGTTGAAACACATGATCATCAAATATGATTTTCCTAATGAGGTAGCATATTTTGAAACTGATATGGGAGTGTATAGGAGAGAAGAAGAAATTATGACCTTTTCAATAGTCAACCCTGAACACTCACAACCTTTGGAACATAGTGATGATATGACCACTGTTAATCACCAAGTTCTAATGAGGAAATTACAACAAGATAGGATGGTTTTAGGAGACAACATTGATTTATGGAGTCTGTTACTCCCAAACTGGTGTAGGGTCCATTACCAGAGTCATTCTGAGTTGATATGTCAGCCCTGTGTAAACATTTTAAATCATGCATATCATTCAGATGACAATTGTGAACCCCACCCCAAAATACCTTTGAGTCAGTTCCCATTTGAGGCTATAAATGTGACTATCCTGACGAGGAACGATCATACCAAGGTTGAATTCATTCCCCATACTATACAGACTAAGGTCATATTGTCTGATTCATATTATGACACCGAGCAATCTCAAAATTTGATCAACACACCCGCCTCTAATAATCTTCCAATTCCCAAGGGGTTGCTTGAAAATATGACCAATTCTGGGAGTGTTGATCAAGGTGAGGTGCAAAGAATGGTTCTTGCACAACTTTAAGATTTGAGTAAAATACCCAATGAACATCATGCCCACTAGCCTCTTGAGCCAAATGTACTGAACCTATCCGAGCCACCAATTATTCTCACCAACAAACACCTACAACTCACCCCAAGAAGGAAACACCAACTCTAGACCAACTCTAGACCCTTAAATTTGATGGCTCTAAGTCTAAAACAAGGAGTGGAGCTGGAGTTGAACTGACAAACCCAAAAGGGAAAACACATTTTTCTTCTTATAGGTTGTAGTTCAACTGCACTAATAATGTCATAGAATATGAAGCACAGGCTAGAGGACTGATGTTTGCACATCAAAAGAAAATTATAGATATGACGGTCATGGGAGACTCCGAGGTAATCATTAAACAAGTTCACAATATATATACATGCCATAATAAGAGGTTGACTGCATATAGGAACATGGTATATAATTTGATAGAAGATTTTGATACTTTTGGAATCAAATTGAGTCCTAGAAGAGATAACCAGATTGCGGGTGCATTGGTTTTTGCTGCAAGTACTTTGGAGCCCATACAAGATTCCAAACTAAAAATATTCTCTGTGGAATTAGTGTCCATCCCGACGGTTCCTGACAATGTCCAAAATTTCCAAGTGTTTGACGATGACCAACATATTCTCACTTTTCTCACAAGTTCATAGGTTTTTGAAGGGTAGATCACTATTGAATTTGACCAAGATCAGAGAGATTGGGATCTAGAAAATCATGATGTAGAAGGAATAATGAACCTAAAATCCAACAAAATTCCTAAGGGAATGGTGGCATTGGAGAGAATCTTTGATTCTGGTCCTCGAGCTCGTGAGAAAGTGCCTGTAGAGGAAGAAGGAGGGAAGTATGAGTCATATAACTTAGTAGATTCAGGGCTAGAGAAGAGCATTTTTATCGGTAAAACCTGTCCCAAGGAAATCAAAGATAAAATATTGGGAGTATTGAAAAGAGACATCACAACAATAGCCTAGGGATATGAAGACCTGAAGACTTTCGACACTTCAGTGATCATGCACACCATCCAACTGAAACTTGAAGAAAAGCCATTCCAATAGAAACAACGCCTAGCCAATGCTCTCATTGAACCTTTGATTCTGAAAGAGGTACGAAATTTATTTTTGACAAGGATAATATTTCCAGTAAGACATTCCAAGAAGAGTGAAGAAATCAGATTATGTGTCAACTTCAAAAATCTGAATAAATCTTTAGAGAAAAACAATTATCTGCTCCCTTCCCTCGACGAGGTGCTGAAAATAGTAAATGGCTCATAGATGATGTCATTCCTGGATGGATATTTAGGATATAATTAGGTGTTGGTCAACCATGAGGATAGAATGAAAACTGCCTTCACTACCAAGTGGGGGATATTTGCATATAGGAGGATGTCGTTTGGTCTCATGAACATTGGGGCCACATTTCAATGCACAATGGATGTGGCATTCAAATATTTGGTAGGAAAATGCATTATCATTTACATGGATGATCTCACTGTGTTTTCAAAGAATAGAGAAAACCATGTTATAGATCTATCAAAGGTCCTTCAAAAGTGCATAAGTTATGGAGTGTCTCTTAATCTGAAGAAGTGCATATTCAGGGTTTCAGAGGGGAAGCTCTTGGGTCACATAATATCAGAGAGAGGAATATCAATTGAATCTGATTGATTAGAATCCATTCTCAAGTTGACCATGTCGGGTAGTAAAAATAAAATGAAATCTTTCTTCAGGAAGATAAATTTTGTAAGGAAATTTATAACCGAGTTTGCAGAGATCGTCAAACCCCTAAATGAAATGATGAAAATGAATGAAAATATTGAATGGAGTAACGAGGCCAAGGATTCCTTCATGAAAATAAAACATTCTATTACAAAGTCACATGTTCTAACTAGTCTTGATTACTCATTCCATTTTTATATTTATTCTTTCACATCTGATCATTCGTGCACTACTGTCTTGACACAACGAAAAGGCGAGGGAGACGAATGAACTATCGCTTTCATGATCTCTCCATTCAAGAATGTTGAGGTTAGATATCCACCTTTGAAAAAGCAAGATTTTTCACTAGTACAAGTGGTTAAGAAGTTCAGGCACTATATCCTCCGTAGTCATTGCCATAGTTCCTGACCCTGCCATAAAGTCTCTTATGATGCAGAGCGAATTGGGAGAAAGGAGGGAGAAGTGGATGACCATTCTACATGAGTTTGACCTTGAGATACATTCAATGAAGTTGGTGTGAGGACAAGGCCTTTCCAAGGCCATAGAAGATGTAGATCCTAATATTACATGCCAGCATTACATAGTGTAATCGTTCACAAATGACCCCTCGTATGCAGAACTGATTTCTTTATTGTTGTATAATAAGTGCCTTGATGGAATGAATGATACACAACAAAGGGAATTGAGACTTAAAAGTTCTCACTATATGATCAAAGGAGGAGATTTATTTAGAAAGAACTTTGAAGGTATCTATCTACACTATTTGGATCAACAACAAGAAAAATATGCCATTGCAAAATTTCATGGTAGATATGGTACTAAACAAGGTTCTGCTGACCCCTTAACACACCAGATTTTAAGATCAGGATTTTATTGGCCTCATGTGTTTCAAGACACCCGCCAACACGTCAAGACATGTCACACATGTCAAACATCAACATTAAGAGAACACAATCCAACAATTCCCCTATAATCTGTCTACGAGGTAAGACCATTCACCCAATGGGCATTAGATTTTAATGGGGTGATTAACCTGAATTCTTCTATAGGTCACAAGTTCATTTTGACTATGAAAAATTATCGTACGCACTGGATAGAGGTACAAGCTTGCAAAAACTACACCACTGATGTCGTGATGAAGTTCCTCAATGAGTTTATCATTACCAGGTTTGGAGTAACGTTTGCTCTGGTATGTGATAAAAACCATGCTTTCTCTTCTGATCAGTTTATTCAATTAGCATTTGAACACAAAATAGTTTTAAAGTATTCTTCTAATTACTATCCATAGGGGAATGGGGTAGCAAAGTATACTAATAATAATTTTTTGGAAGTCATTAAGAAACTGTTAGAGAGTAACCCTAGGGATTGGCACACACAATTGAGATTTTCCTTGTGGGTAGATAAGACTAGAATCAAAGATGCCTTAGGGAACTCACTGTTTAAATTAGTCAATGGCCAAGACCAAGTCTTTCCTATCCACCTATAGATACCCATTTTGAGCTTCATGTAGGAATTTTATTCCCAAGATGATAGGATAGAGTCCTGGTTAGCTAATTTACTCAACTTAGAAGAACAAATAGATGCTTATTTACAATAGTTTTCTAAATATTAGGCTATTGTCAAATTATTTTTTGACAAAAGAGCTAAAATCAAAGCTTTTAGAACATTAAACCTTGTACTGTTATGGGACAAAGCCAGAGAAAGGGAAGGTGACCACCAAAAGTTTGATCGGCTTTGGTTGGGTCCATATCAGATAGCTGAAATCCTTGGTGAGAATGATTTCCAGTTAAGTTGTTTGATAGGAGAACCTATTCCCTTGCCAATCAATGGGTAGTTTCTAAAACATTATTTTGGCCCATGAAGGTTCGATATTTTAATTGATTGTATATATGTAATTAGTTGTTTTTCACTTTTGGTTTGTTTATTTATTTTTTGTGTTTCTTTGTCTTGTTTTGTTTCTGGGGGCTTTCATTTTTTTCATTTTAGAGCGATGGGTGAAGTTATTCGAAGCATACTAAAGGTACTAGGAGAGAAATTGATTTAGGTATTTTCAGGCATGTCTTTTGGGCTCTTTCATTTTGAAACTTGTGCTTTATTGATATTCCAATGATAGTTCAAAAAGTTGGTAAAAAACACATATATTGTAAGTAATATCATAAACCATGGCTGAATCTGTCACAAATTAGATAGACTCATCTAGTGTTATAAAGACTTATTCATTTTAGGGTGCCTGTATTCATGACTTAGGTGAAAAATCCGAGTCCTAACACTGTCATGATGTCCACCGTAGTTCTCAACCCACTGTTCAGATGATAATGTCTGAGTATTGAGCAAAGATGACGAAATGATTGATCCAATACAACCAATATAAAAAAGAAGAAGAAAGAGAATTATTGAAGAATGGAAAACTCAATATAATAAGGGTAATTCAAGTATCTCTATCGAGGCTATGGATGTTTGGCTGGTAGTAGAGCAATACTTTGAGAGAACTATAGGTATCTCCATCGGGGCTATAGATGCCTAGCTGACAGTGGAGCAATGCCTAGGATATCATTGCATGATAGTTACAACGACTCAACACACATAGCTTGAATCTTAATATAATCGCTCAATGATGGATAGGATATTTGCGAAAAAGGATGCACCATACATGTACACACTTAGATTTGAAGTTTTTTTTGTTGATCTACATTTAAGATTCCCACTCAACCTTGTTTGCTGTAACTGATCATACATAATTTGAAATATTGCTAAACTAGAGGTTCTGGGTGACTGAATTCTTCAGTGTCCTAAAAATGGGTAAACCATTTTCTCAGCTGAATCACCAACTGCTATTCCTTGCATAACTACCCCTTTTTGTTTCTTGTTGTTTTCTTTGGTCATTTTGTTTGGGTCTTGGGAGTTTTTCTTTCTTCCTATGCCTTGGTTCTTTTGTTTTTCGGGTTTGGGTCTCGGGAAAGAGCATATACTTATTCCTTTTCACAAGGATTAGGCCTTGTTCATGTCTTGACCTTGACCCCCATCTTTTTCCTTCATTGTTTTGTTTTTGTGTTCTTGTGATTTCGGGTCGCGGGTTGGCACTAACACTTGATGCTTTCATTGGGTGCTAGTTCCTTCCAATGTCCTAGTCTCGGTTTCTTTTTTTCCTTGCCCATTTGTGTCTTCAGTTGGGGTCGGATATCAGGTGGGAAATGGAACCGAGAACTTTCCAAAGTTCTTTTTCCCATTCCTTACCTGATCTTGGGGTCTGACCTCTTCTTGGTTTTTGTTTTTTTCTTGCGAGGTTCGGACTTTGGGTGGCGACTGAACTTTGGATGCTTCAAAGTTCTAGTTCCTTCCAAGGTCTTGATCCTACCCCCATGTTGTTTCATTTGTTCCTCAAGATCAACTCAAGGACTTTTGGATGAACCTTGCACCTACCGAGGGTTTAGTTTCGTTCCGTTCCCTGACCGTGACTTCCTGTTGTCTTCTGAATTGCACCTGGGAGTTACGAACCCGCATGAAGTATGAGGCACAACCAACCCACCATTAATTCCATAACAACTTGCACACACAGAAGGATTTTAAACTTAATTGATCCTCGGTTCCCATTCATTTTGTTTTCAAGAATTTGAGTGAGAACTAGAGCAACGGGGAGCTAGGGTTCGAGATTTTAGTGCAATTCATCAAATTCTGCCAAAATCTTTGGGTGCATTCGAAAGGTAGGTTTTCTTGTTTCCTTTTTTCTATCTTTGTGTTCTTGTCTTGCGGTTTTGCTTGCTTGTTCTTCCCATTTTCTGGTTTTCTTTCCCTCATTTCTTTTTGTTTTCCCGTTCGGTTTTGTCTTTACTTGTCTGTGTTTTCATTTGCACCTTTTGGTGTGTTTTCTTTTTGTGTTTGAATCCAAGTTGGGTTCATTCTGCATTCTTTTTGTTTCCTGGTGTCGTTATTTCGTCCTTTGGTTATGAGATTTTCCATCTCATTGTGCCCTAGTTTTCTAGGGTTTCATTCTATATTTGGTTGTCATGCTTTAAATTGTTATTTTTGAATTGTAGACCATTTGAAATCGGAGTTTGATCCACAACCTAGTCCCGAGGGCATATTGTTGAAAACCATCATATTTATTTCTATCTTGGTGATCCATCATACTTTCGATCCCTGCATTGACATCGGGGTCAGGAGTTAGGAAGGAACTTAGGTTTGTTTACTCGTCGACATTGGTTCTTTACTTGCCCGATCCCCACATTACTATCAAGATCGGGGATTGGACCAACACCTTTAGTTTGTTTTAAACTTGATAACTAAGTGATACCTCCATGACCCGAGCCTAACTCCCACTTAATGATCGAGGTTAGGAGTTATTTCAACACTAAAAATTTAACTTCGCTAATTGATATTCCCAGTGATATCTTGATTCCCGAGCCCCATTTTGTGATGGGGTATGGGACTTAAACTTGACAAGTCCCCAACATGCCTTTTGAGACTTGTTCTATTGAGGACCCGAAGTTTGACACCCAATATGCGCTCGGGGTTAGAACTCGGGAATGAACTTACACCTTTTCATTCTGAATGATTCTGGTGTCTTTCCATGATCCGATCGTGACTCTCATGAGCATTGTGTGTTTGGACCATGGGTAGATACCTAACTTAGTTACTATGAAATTCCTAAGTTCCAAACCGAGCCCAAGACCTAATCCCGATTCTTGAACATTGTTGAGTCAGGCTCTGAGATGACTTTGAACCTTTTCTTAAACATCAGTCTGATTCCAAATGTTGACCCAATCCCAACTCCTGACCACAAAGCAAAATCGGACTTTGGGTCCATAACTTAACACGTTCTCCAATATGGGTCTGGTGTTGGTACACAACCTGATCTTGAACCCCAATAGAACTCTTTTTTTTGCATAAAATTGGCTAAGTCCTTGACACTGTTTCAACCCAAAGCCCAAAAATGATTAAATTAACATACTGAACTGAATTCTTTTTGGATCAATGCTAATTTAGTATGAAAGCCTGCATTGTGATATTATGAATATATTTATTTCTATATCTAATGAGTGTCAGTAGTGTAAGATATTTGACCAATGTTTGACTCAGAGGAAGAGGTACCTGTGAAGGAAACATCAAAGGTAGCATTGAAGATAATTAGGGCCAAGAAATTGAAACCAAGACAATTTCACTACATAATAAAGTACAAGTATCAAGGGAATCCAGTCCCATCAAAATTTGACTCGCAAGTTGTTAATATTACTAACACTTTGGTGGGGCATTTGGATTTGGATTAGTTTGTCAAAGATAAATTTTCTAAGGATGCTATCCCATGAGAAAAAAGAATTACAAAGTCAGGGCTGGCTCATGTATCTTCCTTTCTTGTTGCAGTATAATGTCCTGAGTTTATCTGAACAACTGCACATGAATACAACCCCACTCAGAGACAATGCATTGACACTAAGGGAAAAATGATTATAGATTTGATTCCAGCTATGATTAGATTGATGTTTGACCCCCCTCCATATGCTAATGTCAAGATGATGATTGAGGCATAGGCACTTGAGTTGCAGAATAATGATGTAGAAGGAAACAAACAACTCATAAACAAATGATGGCTGAAGAAGGAGAAGAATTCAGTAAAGAAGTTTCCACCCAATCCAAAGAGGTTAGATTTCTCCTAGGATGTAGGAGACATTATCACACTATTGGCCAGAGCATTTGGGAAATCTAAATCCCACACTTTTGAGCACTGGATGTTTTCTTTAATCCAATTGATCTTAGAAGGAAAGTAGTAATTGGATTGGGGGTAGATTGTCTTAGACAATATTCATAACCAACTTCTCCAGGTAACACAGACCAAGACATTTTACATGTCTTATTATGTTATTTATTGTACAACAAGAATTGGAAGGTTTCTTGGGCTAAATACTATAGGGTCAATGGAAGAAGGCCCAACTTAAAAGAAGGTCTGGGAACACTATGAATAATTGGAGATTAAGGAGTCAGGAAAACACTTCAAAAGAGTGAATGATGCTTTTTTGTATATTATAGTAAATCAACTTACAAGGGACATAGGCTTTAGATTATCCCTGGAAGCTATGGAATTAATTCAGGAATGGGGATATTGGTTCATTCAATACCCCAAGTCAAATTATTTTAGGATATTTGGTTTTGATGGCCATCCATTTAAATTTCCATGATGTTGTGGTGATAGGTGGGTTTTGATGGAATTTGCTAGACAAGTTGTAGAGGTAAATGTTGTTTTCTCTTCATAGCATAAGACTGTTGCACATCCTTTCCCCTTGGAATTGGGGTTCTATTCTTGTTCTTCTACAATAATGGCCAAATTAGCCACAAAAGAGTTTTAGGCTTTAAATTTTTAGCAACAAACTTCTAGAAAATTTTTTGATTTGAAGGAAAAAATGCATGCACTTTACTCATCATATTCCTCTTCTTGAAGATTTTTGGGCTAACCTTCAGGATCAATTTGAGGTAAGAAAAAGAGGTTACGAAAGGTTGAAAATTCCTTAGATGAGGTATTTTAAGGTTAACACTGATATTCCTGATGATACAACAGACGATGGGATCACTCTTGATCCCAAGTATGATATTGATCAAGTGGATACAAAAGCCCTGCCACCCATCAATTGGGCAGAGAAGGAAGTGACTAAAATCACAAAGATATCATGAGTAGTGGTGAACAGGAGCCTGAGATGGATAAAAATCTGGTTGAAACAACCAAGGGCTCTAGTAACAAAGAAAAGAGGTCCTAGTGGTGAACCTTCTTCCTCTGTAGAGACCAAGCAATATAAGAGACTGAAGAAGGGTGTTTCAAAAATAGAAGAAGCCACTGAAGAGCCCCAACAAATGAAAGAATATGTTACCTTACAACAAATAGATAATGCCTTGCATAAAGAAAAGGTTACTTATGTGGTGGCTACTACTGGTGTTACATCAGGTTTTGGTGTGATACCTTTGGCTGTTGTTCAATCGGGTGAGGAGAGTTCTGCAGAAAAGCATGTTGTTGCTCCCCCACAAGTTTGGGGGAGTGATCCTATCATACCATCAACTTCAGAATCACTAGCTATGGGAGAGGAGGGACATGCTGAGGTAAATGTTTAGGATATTTCCTCTAATTTAGAAAGAACACCATCCCAAGAGGTAGAAGCACCTGAATGGGAAGAATATCTAAGGAAGGTGGAAGAAGACCCAAGGGAAGAAGAAAAGGAATTTCAAGTTGGAATTTTACACAGTCAGCAGATGGATCTTAATGATGTTCTAATAAAAGAATAAGATGTTGATGGAGAGTGCTTAAAAGCTTGATGCTAAGCAATTAGCACAAAAATTAAATGAAGAATAAGAAAGGGCAGAAGTTGATGCATGAGAAAAGGAAGAATATGAGGCCTTGGAGATGGAAAGAATAATTGCACAAGAAAAGGCTCAATAAGAAGAGCTCTGAGCTAAAGAATTAGAGAAACAAAGGCTAAAATATGAAGAAGAGGCTGCCAAATGGGAGGAAGAGCTGAGAAAGATAGAAGAAATAAAAGCTAAGAATGCGAGGAAAGAGCAAGAAAGATTGCAAAAAGAGAAAGAGGAACTTCAAAAAGTTGCTTCTCAAAAAAATCTTGAAACAACTTCCTCCACACCTCTGAGCATTCAAAAAGTCTCCACTCAACTAGCTACACCTACTTGGTTGAAACTGAATTTAGAGAAGAGGCAAGAAGTATAGGCCCAACTAGTAATGTGGGAAGATATGAGGGAAAAATTGAAAAGGTAAAGGCAAAGAAGAAGGCCCGTGTAGTGCATTCAACTAGACTTACTGATGAAGGAGATTTTGTAGCTGAAATTGCTACTCCAATTGTTGATCAAGATGATAGAGAGTTGCAACTTGAAGATTATTAGATAAGTACTATTAATTTGGGAAAGCACACTAGGAATCAACAGATAAATTTAATTTATATTGTTACCACTACTACCGAGTCTAGACTGATTAAAGATAAGTAGGCAAAGGATGAGCTTAAGGCTCAAGTGAATAAAATGAAAGATTTCTTGAAGGAGTTAGTTTCATCTACTACTGAGCAGCCCACATCATTAGAAGTCCCTGTTCTAATGAGAAAAAAATAGGTAGATCATTTGATTGAAATGAAAAGGAAAGCTAGATGGTTTGATAATTGGCTTAATGTTTTTAAAGTGGATATTGGTAAGTTTTTAGATGAAGCTTTTAAGTATTACTTTAGGGGACTTAAGTTAGTCAAATATATAGAAGAATCTATGAAGAATGGTGGGAAGAAGAAGAAAAACTTAGGGAATACTTGGGAAAGCTTAGGGAAATTGATAAAATTTCTGATAAAAAGCTGGTTTAGTCCTAGATTTTGGGTGAGGAAGATTCCCATTTTATTGAAAAATTCAATTCATATCTCTACTTTTAAGTCATATATTCTCATTGAACATAGTATAATTATGCTCAAGAGTGTTAATGAGATATTTGAGCATATAGGTATCTTCAAAGAAACCGTTTCAAGGTTTATTGGAAAAACCTTACCTCCAGATCACAGGCTTGAATCATTGGGAGAGGTAAAGGATTCTTGGGAGGAATGACTGTATGAGATGTTGAAGGAGGGAGACATTGATGAGTCTCCACTTATGGACATGTTTCTGGAGTTGAGATGTGACTTGCGGTGGGCAGCTAGGGATGTTGGCTAGTTGAAAGTAACTGTTGATATGGTCAAAAAGAAATTTAATGAATTTGAATTTAAGGTTGATTGGGTTGATGGTTTGGATGATGATGTAGTGAAACAAGTCCTTGCCAATTATGATGAGTACCTTGAGACCCAACATGAAGGTGATAAATAAAATAAATTTTTAATTAGTTGGTGGGCCTTAGTATCTTTTGGATGAATTTTTGAGTAAAGGGATGGCTGGGAAGCATAACTGCTAGTCAGAAATGAATTATGGTGATGGACAACTCTTTGAATGAAGACTGGGAGTCTTTATTTTGGTTGAAGGAGTAGTTGGTGTGTCTATTCAGCTATAGCGATTACAATACACTGGAGTTATCTGAGTGTCCCTACAATTGTGTATTTGAAACCTCATATTGTGGGTCATAATTTTTGGATGAGAGGAATTAGTGTTGAATACATCTATATGTAGAATTTCTCTCCATTTTGTAAAGGTAAGATCATTGAAGCAAGGACTAGCCCCCTAAAGAGAGATCTAAGATAGTTTTACAAAAAATTTAGGAGCTTTACAGTTTTATGCCAAGATACTTATACATTTTTACAAGTTTTCAATACGATTTTATATCATTCCAAAATAGATTTTAATGGTAATGTTGATGAACAATGGTCCTTCATATGCTAGTGAATGTTGTGCATAATTTTCTTCTTATTTGAAGAAAATTAATAGAGGATTTTAAATCTGAGACTATTTCACTGAGTTATTTGTGAATGGAATTTCTTTGTGTTTATTGATCTATGAATTTTAGTAATGAGCTGGTGATGTGTTCTGGTTTAATCTCAAAAGTTTAGTGATGATAAATGATTGTATGTCTTGAATTAGCACTATGAATGAATGCAATGGTGTAGATTATTTTGTGGATTGTATCATTTTATGGTTTTAGTTATTTGGAAGAAATGCTCGTTATGAAGTTTATATGTCTGAATTAAAAGGAATTTACATTTATGTGTGTTGTCGTAAGATCCGTTCTATCTTTTGATATTTATTTACACCCCCCAAAAATTAGATTAATTTGTATTATGAAGTTTTTACCCTTTACCAGTAGGCCCCTTGGACATTATAGTTGCATAGGCCATTGAACAACATCAACACAATTGAGAGCCAACTACAGAGACCTTGGAAGATAGGTGGCTATAGGTTATTTATCTTTTTTAGGAGAGATAGAGTAGTAATATTTTATTTTAAAATTGTTGTGTTATATTGACCATCAACACTGATCATAGGTGGTGATGCACTACATCTTGAGATGGAAGGCTAAGATCCCTTCAAGATTTGAGATGATGGTTTCGACTTGTTCTTCTTCTGGCATAGCCGACTTTCTCCTATTGGCTTTGGATCACCATCATTGCAAGAAAGATGTGAATGTCTCTCCCTTTTTTTGCTTTAGGTTGGACAAATATTCCAAGCTTACGTCCATACCCATGTTAAATGAATAATTTTGTATGAATGCGTCCACAATTTCTTGGAAATTTTTGATTCCAGGAGGAAGATGTGAGACCCATTCCATGGCTGGGCCAACCAGAATTCTAGAGAAGAGCCTAATTAGATAAGATTCATCATAGGAAACTTCCATGTAGTATACATGGAATTCCTTGATGTGATCTTCAAGATTTCCAGTTCCACAGTACTTGTCGAATTTTGGTATCTCAAAACCTAGTGGGAACGACTTCATCACGATGCTTTTGTCAAAGGGATAAGGGCATAAATTCCCTTGTGATTTTGTGGTTTCCCCAATTGGATGTCCAACACTTGTTACGAGATATTTTTGATTTGAGCGGATAAGTCATTTTGCGGATCATGTGGTGGAATGAACGTGTTTTGGGTTGGTGTTGTGGCTTGAATGATGGGTGGGGTAGCTTGCAGACTTGGTGGTGTGTTTGCGAGAGATTGTTGTGCAAATAATGCTTGCTGATATGCTTTTAGTTGTTGTTGTGCCAACAATGTTTTTTGTTGGTCTTGTTGCTGTTGTTGTGCTAATAATGCCTACTATTGGGCTTGCTAGTGGGTTGCTTGTTGTTGTGCTTGGTATTGTTGCAAAGCTTGTTGGTAAGCCTGTTGCTGTAATAGGGCTTGTGTTTGAGATTGCTATGCTTGATATTGAGCTTGGGCCTATGCTTGGGCTTGTGCTTGTGCAACTTGAGAAGCTTGTGTAGCTTGCATAGCTTGTGTGGCTTGTTGGGCTCGTTGCTACTGTAACAATGCTTGTGCTTGCACTTGTTGGGCTTGTTGTGCAACTTGTTGTGCCCGTGCATGTTGTATGGATTGATACACAACCTGTGTGGCTTGTTGGGCTTGTTGTGCAACTTTTTGTGCCTGTGCTTGTTGTATGGATTGATGCGCAACCTATGTGGCTTGTTGGGCTTGTAATTTATTGCAGTGCATTTTGATAGGCTTGTTGGGCCGCTTGCAATGTTATGTTGTATTGGTTTGCCATGTTTTGATTTGGTGGTGGTGGTGGAAGATTCAGAAAGGTGTGGGATGGTGTGATGAGGTTTTATTGAGGAGGTTGTTGAGGTGTTTAAGTGATTACTATGGGTTGTGTGGTCAAGGGTATGGTTGATGCGCTAGGTCCTTGAGAGACCATGTTTTGGAAAATCTGGGGTGTTGTAGATGGTGTAATGGTTGATTAGGATGTCTGGATTAGTGCCACCTAATGTTGTGATATCAGTGGTATGCTTGGAGGATTTGGTATGTTGATTTGATTCACAATTGGAGGATTTTTTTGATTTAATTGATTTTGGATTAGTATGTTGGGTAAAGGGGGTTGCCCTAAACCTTTGATTGATGTGGATATTGATGTTAGCGAGGGAAGTGGTGGGGGATAGATGGTATGCTTCCTTGAGAAAGTGATGATGAAGCATCAAAGATTCCCCCTTGTCCAAATAAATCCCCTTGTCCTTGTGATACCATGGGGAGAGAGACTTGTGTCCCAAGAGGGTATGTCTATGTTGCAAAGAAGGTAGATGCATTGTTGGTATCATGGAAAATAAGTGGAATGTACAGATGCTTTGGGCCTTGAGGGATGGTATTTGTGTCCAAGTTTTGATTATTTACAAGGGGATGTGTTTGAAGAGCATAAAGCAATGAACTCCTCTTGGTAGTTATGGGTTGACTTGGAGCATGAGATGATATTGGTTGTGAGATGGGTTGAATGATATTTTGGAAGGATGGTGTGAATGATACCAGTGGCATAGTCCCAAGAGGTGATTCCATAATAGTTCTTACACCATAATAAGAAGGGATTTTAGCCCCTTCCTTTGCTAATACTAGCATGTTTTGTGAAGGATTGAGTCTCATCATTATATTGACAATCTTGTGGTTTTTAGGATTTTGGACTATCTCTATGATTTCGTCTTGAGTCATTCCTAGGGGATTGTTGGTGATATCCTCCACTTGGAAACCTCCCTCTTGAGGATATTGTGGTTGTTGAGGAATATTGAGTTAGGGATTGTTAGATTTGATGGGGTTAAATTCAGGTGTGGTTTGACTCAAGTCACTTGAAGTGGATGTATCTTTTTTTTGCTCCATGTTTCTCTTGTGTTGAGATCTAGTTTGGACCATAAAATAAGGATCAACTTTCAATAATATAGAAGGAAAGCCTCTAATTCCTTAGGTTGTTCTAAAATTTAGGTACAAAGAAGAAAATATAAGTTTTTTTAAGGATCAAATGATGATGATGGGATAAATGAAAGATGGATGGTGTGAAGGATTGAACTCTTAAGAACCTTGGAGGAACACTAGGCTTTAGGAGCTTTGGATTTTTTTGATTTTGGATAATGAACTCATAAAAACCAAGATGTTGGATATTATATTGGAATAAAACTTGTCCACAAGGTGATAATTTAACTAAGTGTATGAAGAAGGATTCATCCACACACACTTATTCAAACAAGATGATTTTTTATTTTGATTTGAAGGATTACCAAGAGTCTAGCATGGATGATTTTTTCCATGATTCTAAGAGTTGTTTGTGAGATGTAATTTTGATTAATGCTTGGGGAATGGATGAGAGCGTTGATTTGGATCCTAGATTGAACCTAGAGAGACTTATTTCTACAAGACCTCGGTATTGAAGAACATGCTATACTTCCTATGTAAGAAACTCAAAAAGTTGAAAAAGACTTGGGTTTTGACAATAATAGAATGAGTACAAATTGGGATTGTCCTTTGAAGCCCATTTGTAAAAGTTATAAACCGATCTCTCTCTAAATTCGTAAAGTCTTGAAAGACATTTTTGGAGAGCTTTTGGACTAAGGTTCTTATGACAATTTGATTTGGGAACTTTGACTTTGCGGGAAATCATGAGATCAAGCACATGTGAGGTTCAATTGTCTTTTATCTTGCTTAGATTTGATTCTTTTTACCACATCCACACTTTCTTGTTTAGGTTTTCAAACTGAATATCTATGTCTCAATTTATTTTCATCCCACAAGGCCCATTATGTGAAAATCAAGAGAATCAAGGCAATAGTTCCCTATGTTAACTTTGAAGGGAACAAATTGAGATGTGGGCCTGAATGTTTAGAAGCGTTCTAGGGATAAGAACCTCTAGGGACAAGTAGTAACACGTGGAATTTTTCAAAGGTATTTGTTCTTCCTAAAGGGTTTTAAGTTTTGATGATTTGTTGAATGTTTGTTTTCCAATGTTTTAGATCCAAGCAAAGTGTTTTGATTCTGATATAATGCATAATTCTAGGATAGAAAAAGGCAATATTTGTCAGATTCCCACTTGGATTTCTCCAGTTGTGCTTATTCAAAGTGTATGATTAGAAGCTTGACCATATTGTCTCTGCCTTACATGACACTCACTTCTTGGGTCAACCAAGCTTTGAGTTCTCATGAATCTCCCATGACAAAATCTTCATCTCTACTAAGAACCGCAAGTATGTGGGACGACTTTTGAAGTCCGACCTCCTAACACCAAAAAGTAGATAGGGATTTTGGATTCTACACAAATTGGTTCATAATACAAACACCCGTTCAGAAGGCCACATGAGAGGAAAGATCAACCCATATAAAGAGTATCACTTGCTTGTCTGTAGGAGATCTTGTAATGCTAAGATTTCCTCAACATTCAAATTTATATACTAGTTGGGAGTAGCTTGGCATTTACCTCGTTACTGGTTTGAGTTATTCCCTTGGGATGAGCACTTTTTCCCACCAAGGCAGACTCTCTAAAGGTAAACAATAGTGAAGAAGTGCATTTGTAGTTCAGCCACCTAAAAAATTTAGGATGGAGCACACACAATACCTTATCTTCACACTCGCATGATTTGTTCAATTTAAAAAAAACCCAAATTTGAAATGTGGAGGAAATAGTTTGGACAACCTAATGCCACTAAAATGCTTTTGATTCTCAAGATTGCCATGAAGCATGAGAGAAGTGCATACACATTCAAATGACACGATTTTGTGAAGAAGATTACAAAACAAAACAAACACGAATTCTTTTTAGTCCTCAAAAACATTAATGAGTTCTTTTTATAGCACCAAATTTGAGTGTGAAGTTGATTGTTCAATTTTAATCCAAAATCAAATCTAGTGAGTTTCTAATGTTGTTTTTAACCAACTTTGAGAAAAAGAAAGCTTTTGTATGTTCTTTTTAAAACCCAAACAAAATATAGTTAAGTTCTAAAGCTAAAGATAACAATATCCAAAGATGGGATTATAAATGTCCCCAAAGTGTTAAAGAACACTTTCTTTCAATTATGAAAAAGAAAGTGCCATAGGAAGCTCTTCTTGTTTCCTCCTCTTCTTTGTCACCTCAACCTACAAAAGTTGATCGGCCTACATAAAATAGAGCCACTAACAAGTCAAAAGTCAAAGGTGACCAGTATAAAAAAGCACATGTTAAATAAAACTAAAAGTACACCATTTACCCAAAACCAACATCGCTTCCAATGTCGCTATGCTAAAACATCGCTCTATGGAGAAAACAAAGACTACATTTGCGTTGCTATTTCTCTCAGCGTCACTCTTTGGAATTTGGTCAGTCAACGTCAGAATAGTCCACTCGGTGACATGATTTGATCATAGGGGCATCATCGCCATATAGTGACGCTAAAACGATTACATCATTGTTTGTTTGTTTAGCATCGTTGTGTTTTGGAAAGACAAAAAGTGGAAAAAAACAACATAAATATAAAAAAATGTGTTAATTTTGAGATTTGTGCCCTCCCTCTAGCACCAAAATGTGAATGCTCTTCCTATACCTACTCAAACATGAAGAAACAAGTGATCATTAATCAAGAAACAAGTAGGAATTAAGCATTCCCTATGGAATTCATCTAGGCATAAGAACATGAAAACAAAGTAGACTATCAAATAAACTACTAATGAAATACTACTCTAATGGTCAAACCAGCATCCCATAGGGGGATTAGTGCTCCTTTGATTTGGAAAGAAGCCATTTCCTAACCCCTTGATAAGCTTGATGATGGATTTGTGATGAATAAAGTATGAAATTGACTATAATCTAGATAAATTGCTTGAAAATGATGAAAAATATGGAATGAAATGCCTATTATGATAATGCTCTTAGTTGTGATCCTCATTGTGAAAATGATGCCTCTATTTATAGAAGCCAAGGATTGAAGATTGAAGAATGGGGAGAATGTGGGATTAAAAATTGGACCTATAGCATGGTGTCACTTGTCAACATGCTAATGAATCTTGGAGGAGATGTTTAAGAGATATTTAAAGCCAAGGTGACTTGTGTGTAAGAGCTCTTTAATGCCAAGGTGGCTCAAGAAAGAGCTGAAAAGTCCTTTGGGAGGGAAAAGTCAAGTGGGTGGAATATTCTAAGAATATGCCATTTTGAAAGAAAATAAGGTAATTAGTAAATCAAATAAATTGATTTGCATGTGCAACTTGGTTAGTTGACCAAGGTTGACTTACTCTAGGGTGGAGTTAAAAGCTAGAGGAATGGGGGATTAGTGTTAGGAGTTAATTAATTTAGGATTAACTTAGGTGAAATTAGTTGATTTATGACATTTAATTTAAATTTTTGGGTTTATTTAAACCAAATGAGAGGATGTTGGAACATTAGGATTTTAATTAAATAAAATTGATTTATTTAATTAAAGGAAGAACATTAGGATTTTAATTAAATTGATTTATTTAGTTAAAAGAAGAACATTAAGATTTTAATTAAATAAAATTGATTTATTTAATTAAAAGAAGAACATTAGGAGATGATGAAATAATCCAATAAAGTTCATTATCTAATTTAAGGAGGAAATTCAATTAATTAAATAAATATTATTTAATTAATTGGTTAATGTGGAAATGATTAAGGAAGAATCAATGTTAGTTAATCAGGATCAAGTGTATGATATCGATCAAGATATTTTAAGTGTCTATAGTTATAGGTGAAGAAATTATTCAACTCAAAGGAAATAAAATTCCCAAGGGGTTGGTATCCCTTGAAAGAATTTTTGGCAAACATGATCATTATGTCAAAAATCAACAATCAAATTATGATTCATTGAAAAAATTAATTTAGGAACTGAAGCAGATCCTAAAATGGTGAATATTCAAAAATGTTACACAACTGAGGAAAAATAACAATTTGCTGAATTACTACAACAATACATGGACATGTTGGCATATTCTTATGAAGATCTAAATTATTTTCATCCAAAAGAGGTGCAACATGAGATTCCACTAAAAGTTGGTGCATTGCCTTACAAGCAGAAGCAGAGGCAATACAACCCAATTTTTTTGGAAGTATCCTCTTAGAAATATAGAAAATGCTGAATGCAAGGATCATTTTTTCTATTCACCATTCAATGTGGATAGAAAATATTGAACTTGTTTGTAAAAAGAATTGTGAAATTTGCATATGTGTGGATTTAAGAAATCTAAATCAACTATCACTGAAGGACAACTACCCTCTTCCAGTGATGGACCAAGTTCTTCAAATGGTGACTAGTTTTGAGATGCTTTCTATGTTAGATGGTTTCTCTGGTTACAACCAGATAGAGTTTAGTCTAGATGATCAGCACAAGACTGCCCTTACAATGCCATGGGGCACCTTTGCATATTGCAGGATTCCTTTCGGTCTTATCAATGCTGGTGCCATATTCCAACGTGCAATGGATTTGGCATTCCGTGATGTAATGGGTAAGTTTAGTGTAGTGTATCTTGATGATCTTACCATCTTTTCCAAGAAGCATAAAGAACATTTCTTCAATTTGAGGAAAATATTGGAGAGGTTTTGACAACATAAAATTTCATTAAACCCAAAAAAGTTAATTTTAAGGGTTACAGAAGGAAAAATTCTTGGCCACATCATGTCCAAGGAAGGTATCAAAATTGATCTGGAAAGGGTCAAGAGTATCCAAGCTCTTACTTTTTCATCAAGTAAGAAAGTAGTTCATTCCTTCTTTGGAAAGGTGAACTTTCTGCAACGATTTGTACCAGATTTCGCAGAGAAGACTCATCATATTGTTAATATGATGAAGGGAACTTCCACATTTCATTGGAATGTAGAAGGAATGTTTGATTTATTAAAGAGGCTATTGTTCATGCATTGGTGTTAGTTTGTCTAGACTACATGAAATAATTCATCATGTACAATTATGCTTCTGAGCACACTTTCGACAATCTTGGTGTAGGAAAATAGTGAGGAATTTGAATCCCCAATTGCATTCATGAGTTATCCTTTGAAGAACCATGAATCCGAATATTCCCAAATGGAGAAACATGCTTTCATTGTGGTTAAGGCAGTGAAGCATTTTATATTTTACATTCTTAATAGCCATGTCAAAGCATTGGTTTCAGATTCAACTGTCAAGTCTATCTTGATGTAATAGGAATTTGGTACAAAAATGGGCAATTAGATTGCAAAGATACAAGAATATGACATGGATATCAAGCCTACTAAACTGGTGCATGGGTGAGATTTATGTTAGATTATTGCTAATAATAATCCTAATGAAGAAGTTTCAAATGAGGAGGTGAGTGCTAATGATTTTCCAATGGTTTTGTTTGTCAGTAATACTAATGAATGGTACTCAAATATTTCTCATTTCCTCACATACGAGGAATGTTTGAATCACTTGACACCCAAAGAGAAAATAATTTTCAAGCTCAAATCAACAAATTTTGTCTTATGGGATAATGGATTGTATAAGTGAAGCTTGGATGGTACTTTCTTGTGTTGCGTTGATAAGGTGCAACAGGAAAAGTTGAAATATTTTCACAACTTAGCATGTGGAGGACACTTTTTCACACTAGTTATATCCCACACGATTTTGAGGGCTAAGTATTATTGGCTGACTCTTTTTCAAGATGTGTATTCTTGGGTGCGTAAGTGCAAATTGTGTCAACAATTCATAGGAAAACCGAAGTTGGTAGCTCTACCTCTGAAACTTGTCGTCATTGAAGAACCCTTATGGCAGTGGGGCATTGATTTCATTGGAACAGTGAATCCACCCTCAAGTGTGGGACATATCTACATCCTCACAGCTATCGACTACTTCACCAAATGGGTGGAGGTCATGCTGGTAAAATATGCTACTTCAGAGGTAGTGTGCAAATTTCTAAAAGAGAACATTATTTCCAGGTTCAGTGTGTCAAACAAGATTGTTGCAAACAATGCTTCCGCCTTCTCTTCAAGTGAGATCACTGAATTCTATTTTGAGCACGAAATTACACTATCACATTCATCTAACTATTATCTATAAGGTAATGGTCAAGCTGAGTCAAGTAACAAGAACTCGATTACAATTATTTGTAAACTTATTGAGGGAAATCAACATTTATGGAATAAATCATTGTTTAATACTTTGTGGGTTGATAGAATTACCCCAATGCAAGCGATTGGCATGTCCCCTTTTCAACTCCTTTACGGGTTGAATGTAGAAATTCCCACTTGCCCTCAAGTTGGCCAAGGCCTTTGAGGATGAGACTTTCAACAGTTCAGTCAATAAGTGCATCATGTATCTCTACAAATTGGAAGAAAAAAATGTTCAAGTGGTGAATCATATTACAAAGCACCAAGAACAAGTGAAGAATCTCTTTGAAAAAAAGGAAAAGTCTCATGATTTTCAAGTAGGAGATTTGGTTCTCTTGTGGGACAAGAGAAGAGAACCTAAAGGTATGCACAACAAGTTTGATTCACTGTGGACGGGTCCATTCAAGATAAATCAACTCCATGGTGAAAATAGCTTTCTTCTGGCATATGAGGATGGAACACCATTCACCCTTCCACACATCAGAAAACACTTGAAGCACTTTGCTCAATGAGGTGACATATGTATCATGTAAATAAATGTATAGTCTTTGCATCTTTTTATTTTTTCCACCTAACTCTACGCCTAATGGATGGATGGAGGCACTTAGAGTCTGGAATTATTTTCCCTTTGATCATTTCAAAGAATGATCGAAGGAAGCTCCCCAACTAGAGCTAGCTGTTATCCTCGAATCTAGCTAAGCTTGATTCACGAGATAACCCCCTACAAAAATTTTCCTTTTATTAGTCTTGTGCACTCTAAGCATGCAAAATGAGGAAAATTTCAATTTTCTTTTATGCATGGTATTGAGCCTCGAATCGTCCTTTCGAGTGCTTGTTTTTCATCATTTTCCAAAAAGCTTCAAGATCAATATTTTTCATTTTTCATTTCTCCGGAGTTAGAAAAAATTTTCCCATGTAAGGGCGCTATTTTTTAGCACCACTACATGAGATGTTAGAATTTTTTTAGATGTGTAGCAACACTGTTTTTCAATGCCACTACACAGTTTAACTTCTTTTTAAGGGTGCAAGAGAAAACTTTTTCTCCACCCTTGCATTTTCCCACCCTTGCACACGTGGAATTAATGAACATTTAGCTCATTAAAATGGCTTTATTAATGATCTTTTAATAGATTTTAAATGCCATTTCACCTTATTTGTGATCGCCCAAACTTCTTTTTCTTTCTCTAGTTGATCGATCTTCACGGGTTGAAGGATTTTGAGGATCGTTTCACAAATTTCATGTGATTTTTAGTCAAGGGTTTTCCATTTTTTATTAGCATCATTGTTTCTCCAGGTATTTTCTTCCATTATGTTTTGTTTGTCTTTTAAATTGCAATGTAATTTCTATGTCTTTTTCTTTGTGTTTACTAGTTTCCATTTTTGTTGTTTGTTTTTTAGGGTTTTTAGCTTCTTAGTTTTTCCATGCTTTTGATTTTTTTTCTCTTCATGAATCACTCAATGTTTCTCAATCATTGTTTATCCTAGGGTTCCTTTCCAAGGTATCATTGTTTCTAAATGAATTTGCATCCCTAATTTCCTCAAAAATTCAAAATTCTAAACTGTTGAGACTATGTTATTCCTCTTTCCTGTTGCCATGTCGATAATTGTCATTAGTATAAAAGTTGTTTTGTAGTTTTGTTACTCCTAACACCTCGATGCAGTGGTGGAAATTTTTCTGCTAATGCATGAGTGATTCATCCTAAGTATATAGGCATAAAAAATATGTGCCATTTCACTTATCTTCCATCCACTTAACACTGCGATGTAGAGGCAAGCTTTTTCACTGCCTCTACACAAAGAACTTCCCTATGTCCAACGCCGGTGAAAAAGCATGCCATTTATTTTCTAAAATTTTCAAGTGATTTTGAGCATGTAAAGGTCAGATTTTTCATCGCTTTTGCAAGAAAATCAAACTTTCCAAAAGGATGCATAGGCGGAGATTTTTAGTGCCGATGCATAAAAGCATCAAGTCCTTAAGATGTAGAAGCACTAAAATTCCCCACCGATGCCCAGTTCTTCCAACATTTGAAAGCGATGTAGAGGCATCCTTTTTCAGTGCCTATGCATAAAATGAATTTCCCAAATATGTAAGGGCGCTAATTTTCAGCGCCCCTACATAAAATCCAGAATTTTCACTAACACTCAAAAACTCCAAAAATGCATTTTGAACTCTGATTCTTCCACATTCACTCGATTTTTCTCACTCCATTGCTCATACCTGCTTACTCTAAAATGCTCATTTGGATTTTTCCATTCCCTCACTTTCATAATGCATGTTCTAATGGAAAAATCTTTATTTCCACAAAGTTATACTCCATCTCTTACCAAGCACTCTTCAAAGGTATTCACTGCAAGATATTAATGATCTCTTGATACACTTAATGGCAATTGAAGAGTCACCTTCATCAAGCAAGAAGGAAAAAATGAAGTACAAATATCAAGGCACCTATCAATTGATAGTTGTCACATCCAAGATTGACGAGATCAAGGATATGAAAATTAGGCACCTTGATATGAATGAATTTGTCAAAAGAACAAAGAATCAGCCCATGGAAAAGGATTTGGAGGCCATTGTTCATAGAAATATTCATTGGGTATCCTCTTTTCCAGTAGTATCTCATTGTCCAAAATTTGTTGCAAGTTGCCTCAATGATGAGATTGGATGCTGATTTTTTCGATGTGATTTTTCAAGTGCCGACCATGGAGAAATATATAGATATGTCTATTCCACATGCTCAAGAGGCATATGATAGAGATCAAAATGAAGCCAAGGAATTGATTAAATGAAATGGTTGAAGATCCGAAGGCCTAATATTTCAAGATGGCCCAAAAATCTCCCTCACAATGATTTCAAAGAGGATGTGTGTGATATGATCACTCTTCTAAGTAGAGTGAAGGGATTGCCAACTTCATCAACTTTTCAAGATTGGATGTATGAGTACATCAGAATTATCAAAAGATGGAAGAGTCACATTGATTGGGGTGCCCAAATCAACGATGAAATCCATAAAAAAATCATCAATGTGCATTCTACCTTGAAATTCTATATCACCTCTTACCTTGTGTACGCCACATAAGCCATGAGGAAATATATTGGTCTCACTATAGAAGGAGATAAAATGTACATGTTGGTTCATAAATGTTATTCTCAAATCACACTTGGAGGTAGCATCAAACATTTTAGAAGAGTAAATGATGCTTTCTTTGCACCTTTTCTATGTATGTTTGATCCATCCTTGGAGAAGGAAAGGGTTTCTGATGAAGCATGGAAGATTGTAAATAAATATGGATGTATTTTATTGTAATTTCCCACCTTCACATACCTAAGGGTAGATAGGATACTATACTAGATATCCCTACATGCTACCGAGGTATCCCTTAGTCAAGTGGGTGTTGATGGAACTCTACAGATAGGTAATCAAAATAAACAATGAGCATGAGGCCATTCATAAGCTCAGAATAAAGTTTCAAATCACTATTGGTAGATATTCAATACACACAGTGCCCGAGGCTAAAACAACAATACATGAGATGTAGATTATGAATCTAAAAACTTACAAATGTAGAGGTGATTTTTATTACCGAGGAATGAAGAGAAAAATAAAAAAGAGTGATAGGCATGTCTACTGATTTGAAGAAACACGAGAAGATTGCAAAGATGAGGACGATATTAGGAAAATGTATTTTTGTAGATTCACAGTAGATTTTTTTTTTTATCTTCATATGGTAGATTTTCCTAAAAGCTTCAAAGATCATGGTGATATTTTTAATGTTGACTATGATGAGGAGATAACAAGCAAGCCCTTGCCTCTTATCTAGTGTTCATGAAAAGAAAATACTTCCATAAGGAAGAGGCTCACTCCCATTTTGAATAATATCAGTGAATGGTTACAAAGGCAAGGAATTTAGTTAAAAAATTTCAAGATAGATTCTGAGAATGAAATATTTGAAGGAGAAGCCAACAGGTGACAAGAGCTTAGGACCAAGAATAAGGCAAGTATTTCTTCCTCTTCCTCACACAAAGGGCCTAAAATTACATTCACTTGTGGTAAGAATACAACACTAGTGATGGAAGAAGAGCAACCATCTTAAGAAGAACAAGAACCTGAATCAAAGGAGAAAACTGAAGAGGAAGAAGAAGAAGATGATGAACATGAAGAATATGAAGAAGATGAACAATCAAAGGAAGATCAAGAAGAGGAGGAAGGTGATGAGGAAGAAGAAAGGCATGATGAATAAATGCGGCTATATCCACATGAGAACATCATTCAAGATCCCCCTCATACATCATCACTTGTCATCGCCAAAACCCCTCACACTCCTCCTATTCCCACTTCTCCTCCACCTCTTGAAACTTCACATCCACCTACAATAGGTTTTCATGCACTTAAAGTGACAATTCCTCCAACGGTACATTCCATTCATTCTACTCCTACTAAGGGGCCAGTATTGTAGAGTATAGATGTTCTTTCTGGATCTCCTTCATCAATTCCAAGTTTGTCATCTCCACCATTTGACATATCTTCTCAAGCCAAATTTGATCATTTCATAAATGAATCATTGCTTGATACATCAAATTTACAAAAACCAAGAGCAATGATGCCTGAGACATCACCTATTGTGTCTATGAAATTTGTTCCTATAGATGCAGGTGCTACACAATAATTGGCAATAGGGAAAGAGGGTAATGTTTCATTCCTTCCTCCATGGTTGGCATCACAAGCATCCAAGCGAAAAAAGAAGGTGGTCTCTCCTGATGAGTTGGATCTTGAGGGGATAGCTCTACAAAAACCTAAGGGGAAGAAGAAGCCAAAAGTTCATTCTATGGATAAATTAGGGTACAAGTATGTGGACATAGCAACACCACCTCAAGGTAGAAGCCATGAAGAAAAAACATGGAGGATTACACCATCACAAGGGTTGAGCTTGGAAATATTACATGTACAAGGAAAAGGTTGAGCACTGCACTTTAGTATTGAGTAGGAACACAAGATATTTAGAGAATGTGCAACCAGTTGCAATAAGTATTGAGGAACCTATGGTTCAAAAGGTAAAAAATATTATTCCAAAGGCAAAATTGTTTATGAATTTGTTGATAGAATATTAGAACAAGGGTCACAACTCATAACCATTACAATAGAGAGGATTTATCAGATATCCAAGATGAATCAAAAGCTAGACAAGATAGTGCTTACACTTTTTGTTGAGTAGAAGGAAATGGAGAAAAATATTGAGTCTTAGTTGTAGTTGAAGGAGATGAAATTGAGTAAGTTAGTGAAAGGGATTATTCCTAACAAGGAAAGGTATGTGGAGATTAAAGAATCTATCAAAAACTGCATACAAGTCATCAAAAATATAATCAAGGATGCTCAACAAGTACAAGAGGATGTTGAAGGACATTGTGTTGTCATGGTGAACATAATTGAAGAGTTGCCAGGGAAAATTCTTCATGAAGATCACACATTTCTCCCAACAAGTGAGGTTGTTCAAGTATTCAAGGAGGATATTCAAAAACAAGTAGAAGATGAAGCTTTCTCATTGACTTCAGGGTATGTGCAGGATCATGATGGGCCAAAAAGTGGAAATGAGAAAAAATCACGTTTTGGATCGACTCAAAAGCGCAGAAATGCCAAGTTGACTTTTCTAGGTTCGGGTGTCAGTACATTTAGCCGAACCAAAACCCAAACCTAGTTTCTACAAATCAGATATCTAATTTGTGGAAACATTATATAAAAGCCAACTGACTCTTATAACTTCATTTTTCATTGTTTGCATGCGGGCGCACAAGGAAAAACAAAAATTCGATATCCGCTTCTATTAGATATCTGATTTCAAAGGTAAGTATTTGGTTTTTTAAATGTTTTAATTGATTTTTCAAGTAGATTCTCTTAATTTGAAGTAGTTTTTATGAAATTTTTATCAAAATAAGGGTTTTCTATTGATTTTTATCAAAAACTAGAGTTTACATTGAATTTTTATTAAAAATTAACGTATCTAAATGGATTTTGATTAAAAAATAGTGTTATTGATGTATTTTAATCAAAAAATAGAGTTTTTTATGGATTAATGTGAAAAAGTAGGATTTTTTTGGGATTTTTATTAAAAACTAGGGTTTTTTTACAATAATTACATTTATATTGTGTAATTTCAATTAGATTAATTAGTTTATAATTTTAATCAGGTATTATGGCTGAGAATGAAAATCCACAAATGCTAAATGCTCCACCACCTCTACAACCACTAATTGAAGACTTAATTGGCAAAAAATTGGGGCAATTGAGGGGCATTTGTGAAGTTTATAAGACAATCCCTCGATTGAGAGATATGACAAAGACATTGAAGGAAATAATAAAAAATATAGAAACCCTCTCCACCCAACATAATCCCTTTCATTCGTGGCGAGAAGACATGAGGGAATATTATGGATGTGGATTGTCTTACGATGATGTGAAAGATCTCCAAATAATCAAAGCCCAAATAGCCTCTTTATTTATTGACCCCCGCACCGGTTTGCCAGTGAATGTGAATAAAACAAAACTTTCTATAAAATGGTGCATTCATAGGGACATTGTAGCTAACTTTTGGGATCGTTGGTGTATGGTTTTTGATAAACCACCGAACAATAATTTCGATATACCATTTTACTTTATTAAAAAATTATATGATGAGTTTGTGTTAGGGCATCATGTCAATTACTTTGACATTAAACCCTTCTAGGGCGTCGGTGGAGGTATGCCCCAAGATAGACTAGGGGCAGTTAGGGTAGTCTCACGCCCAAATGTTCCCCTTCCTCCCCTTCCTCCTCTTCCTTTGCCACCTCCAATATATCATCCAGAGATTATCCAGGATGCAGCCACATAGACTATTCAGGCTATTCACTCTTTGAGTGGTCATTTGGTTTTGCATGCTTCTACAGTAGCTCAGCCACATTTTGGTGATGTTGGCGAAGGCTCGAGTGCTGGTGCATCATCCTCCTCAGGTCCACATATTTGTGTGCCACATACTTGCACTATGTGCCGCCAGATATTCTTGGGTCCTCTTGTATAGCTCGTTGAGCATCCCTTGGACACTTCTGATTTGGACATTATAGATCAGTCACAGGGGAGTGGAGCACACCCTACAAAGTCCTCTCCTACTGGAGAGGGGGATGCTGGAATAATGACACTAGTAAGATTTAAGTTGTAATTTCATAATTTGCATTTTCTTTTAAATGAATATTAATAAGAGATAGTATCAAGTACTAATATTTATTTACATGGTCTATTTAACAATTGATGTCTGAGGAGGAGCTCACACGGGTGACTGATAGCACCCTTAGGGCCATTTCATTTGGCTTGGACACACACACACAGTATATATTTTTGCACTCACTCATTTAAATTTTATATTATATACTTGCTTGTCATTAATGAAATTATATAATAACTTATATACTTATCTAATTTTCCTCTTGTAGAAAATACCTAGTGGGAGTGAGGTGCAACCTCGTCCAGACTATGGAGGCACAAAGTTAGATAAGGGGAAGGTAATTGAACTCAAATTGGATTGAATTAAGATTTTTAAGATCTTATATTGATTATACATACATTGACATAGATTGGTAGTTTCATATGTACTTGTCAATTTTATGTACAAGTAATTATGAGCTATACAAATTTGTTGACAAAGGACACACCGCCTAAAGGAGTAGGTATTGGAACACCTCAAAGAGTAGGTGTTGAAAAACCTCAAGGAGGAGTTGTCAAAACACCTGAAGGAGATAAAGAAAAAGATCAACCTAAAGAGGTATATGCTTATTTTATTTTGTGTTTGGTAAATATGTTCCTATTACCAATAATCGTATGCTAACTTGGATCAATTTTATGTTTTTGTTCACATATATAGATTGGCATTTCAAATGTTGGTCTAGTATATTCTAGGACTCCTGACCCTTTGAAGAGACGTATATTTCAAGTAATCAAGATTTCAATTTTAGAGTTCAATTAAAATTCAATGTATATTGATTTTGATGTTAATTATTCGATTTTAAATTATATAGTATAACTAATCTCAATTGTGGTTTGAATTTTTCTTGTGCAACTACCTTTAGAGCCAACGAGTGCTTCAAAGAGGCTCCATTTTGATGATCCACCAGTAGTTTATGATGAGATAGACATTTTGGCATGTAAATTTTGAATACATATTGAGATGGCATATGCCACATTTTGTAAAACTTTGTTTGAATTGGCGTCGATGCCATTTTTGTATATGGACATACACTTGATTATTGGATAATTTGATATATAGAATTTGACAATCAGAATTTAAATTTTTCCTCATGTGCATGATTAAACTCTTTGAAAATTTTATCTTGAGCAATGGTTAAATATCAATGTACAATAGCATAAAAAATAATGGCTATATTATGTAGTTTGTATTTATATCGCTGATTACATTGCATTACACATCTTTCAAATTCAAATCATTACTTCACATTGCATAAATAAAAACTATGAGCAGTTGTCAATTGCATTTGTTTGTCATTGAATTCTATGAGACTACATTTCTTTGAAGTTTTTTTTCAAATAGTCCACTGCCTTGTCTATGCTATCACATTTTTCATACATGATAGCGATCACATTAAGTTGTAATAAATTAAATGATAGCCTATGGCTATTTAATTTATACTCATTTTATTTAAATGGATGAGGCCAACCTTCCTTGATATTATTTTATAATTTATTATTTTCAAGAGAGACCGACCTCCTTGAAGAGTCACCTTATTTTGTATAAATACAAGGTAATGTTTGTTCATTTCCTCAATCAAGTTCATTCAACATAATTCACATTCCAAGCAAAATTTTGCACTTGAGCAACAACGCTTCATCTTGCAACAGCAGGCCGATTTCAAGGAGAAGCATATTCGATTGTATCTTTGCATCTAGGAGAGGTGCTATTATTCATTGTATCAAATTCAGCCATGAGCTGGGCTTGAGTTGTAAGCAGATTTCTTGTTGTGTTTATTGTCTTATGTGTTGCATTTTTTGAGTGCTTTTAGTTGTATTATCTGATCATTAAAACACTAACATGGTATCAGAGCGATTTGAAAAAGATCATGTTGGGACCAGTTATTACTGCGATACCTCTATTCCCTTTTTTTTCTATCTCTATCTTAGTCAAGATGGTGAATGGTCCTAAAATTGAGGATAGACTCGAAGGAGCATCAAACTTCACTTCATGGAGATTCAGAATTATGCTCACTTTGGAGGAAAACGAATTGGTTGAGTGTGGAGAGAAAATTTTCCGAACCTACGAATGAGGAAGAGAAAGTTCAATGGAGGAAAAAATATATCAAGGCGAAGAAGATGTTAGTTGATTCATTGAAGGACCATATTGTTCCTATCATCTCTAAGTTGAAGACAGTGAGGGAAATGCTTAAGACTTTGGAGGAGATGTATGAGATCAACAACACAAGTCATGCTCTAGCCTTGAAGCAACAACTTCATCATGTTAAGATGGCGGAAGGAGAATTTGTCATCACCTACTTCATGAAGATTTCTAAATTGAGAGATCAACTCTCTACCATTGGTCATATTATTGATGACAAGATTTGACCATGTTGGCTCTTAATGGCCTTCCTTCATCTTGGGAGTCTTACATTCAAGGAATCATATTTTCTCAAAGTCAGTCAACTTGGATTTGCTTGAAGTCAATCAAATTGGATTTAAAATTGGTAGCTCCGCAAACCTATTCAGAATAGAGTGATCTGAAGAGGACATCCCTAAATCTCTACAGAGGTGTAGTGGTGCAACTTTCATTCTCGAACTCGTATGACCAAACAGAATGTTCCAACACGTCTGGATGGGTATGTTTACACTAGGTATGATCCTCTTTTGCACCCAAATACGCTGAATCACTCCGAGCTGCATTGGATCGATAATTTCCCTTAAGAGTCCAAAGTGCTAAAAGACAACAATATTTGACAGAATATTCCTCGGAAACCATGATGCTTACAGACTATTCATCTAATGATATGGGATCATGTTAGGACCATCTACAATAACCTCTCTCGATTTTTTCTATCTTGAAGGCGTTTTCCCGTGGTGATGAGTTTTCAGTTGAGAGAAAAGTTGCTAGATGCATACAGTGTAAAGTTGCAAAGTGGTGCAAATTTCATACTCAAAATCGTACGACCAAATAGATTGTTCAAACACATCCGAATGGGTATGTTTATGCTAGGTATGGTCCTCTTTTGCACCCAAATATGTCAAATCACTCCGAGCTGCATTGGACCGACGATTTCCCTTGAGTCCAAAGTGCTAAAAGGAAGCAATCTTTGATGAACTATTCCTCAGGAACCGTGATGCTTACAGACTCTCCGTCTGATGATATGGGATCGTGTTGGGACCATCTACAATAAACTCTCTCGGTTTTGGCTATCTTGAAGGCATTTTCTTGTGGTGATGAGTTTTCAGTTGAGGGAAAAGTTGCCAAATGCAAGCAGTGTAAAGTTGCAAAGTGGTGCAACTTTCATACTCGAACTCATACGATGAAATGGACTATTCCAACACATCTGGATGAGTATTTTTACGCTAGGTATGGTCCTCTTTTGCACCCAAATACGCCGAATCACTCTAAGCTGCATCGGACCGACGATTTCCCTTAAGAGTCCAAAGTGCTAAAAGGCAGCAATCTTTGACGGACTATTCCTCAAAAATTGTGATGCTTACAGACTCTTCATCTGATGATATGGGATCGTTTTGGGACCATCTACAATAACCTCTCTCAGTTTTGGCTATCTCAAAGGTGTTTTCCTATGGTGATGAGTTTTCAGTTGAGGGAAAAGTTGTCAAATGCAAGCAGTGTAAAGTTGCAAAGTGGTGCAACTTTCATACTCAAACTCATATGACCAAATAGACTGTTCCAACACATCCAGATGGATACATTTACGCTAGGTATGGTCCTCTTTTTCACCCAAAAACGCCGAATCACTCCGAGCTGCATTGGACCGATGATTTCCTTTAAGAGTCCAAAGTGCTAAAATGCAGCAATCTTTGACGGACTATTCCTTGGAAATTGTGATGCTTACAGACTCTTCGTCTGATGATATGGGATTTTTTTGGGACCATCTACAATAACCTCTCTCAATTTTGGATATCTCAAAGGCATTTTCCTGTGGTGATGAGTTTTCAGTTGAGGGAGAAGTTGCCAAATGCAAGTAGTGTAAAGTTGCAAAGTGGTGCAACTTTCATACTCAAACTCGTACGACCAAACAGACTGTTCCAAAATGTTCCGATGGGTACGTTTACACTAGGTATGGTCCTCTTTTGCACCCAAATACGCCGAATCACTCCGAGCTGCATTGGACCGACGATTTCCCTTAAGAGTCCAAAGTGTTAATGTCAATGAAATGTGGGGGCAGAAAGATTTAAGGTTGGATCAAGATTCTACAAGTCCTAGCTCTTGCATCAGAAAAATCTTACCCAATCAACTTGAATCAATTACATGAGAAATCAAATTCACATGAACTTTTTACATTTTTATTTTTCAAAAAAGTGGCAAGCCACTGTAATTTGTTATATATAAATAGGATACATTACAAAATTTGGTTCAAATGAGCATATCGATAGGAAAGAATCAGGAAGAAAACCTTTGGTTGTAGCTCGATTAAGTACAAAAATATTTTTACATTTTAAACATACCCTTTATACAATGCCAGACATTTGACCCGTATTTCAAAAAACATCACTGGATATAGATTATGCCTATACACAGTTATGACCTTTTTACATTGTTTCACATTTCAAAATTTTCCTATTTGAGGCATTCAGGGCTTTGTCTTCCACAAGAGTAGTATGTTGGCATTTTGGAGTGACAATCACCTGTACAAACCATCAAGGTAGCAGTTAAACTATATACAATAGAAAATATGCTTAGAATAACCAATCTATATTAGTGTAATTTTTCACATACCTCTCCAAAATGATTAGAGTTGCCTATTGTTGCAGTAGGTCCACGATCAATCGTGTCAGGAATATCACAAAATTTGTCAAATAATAAATCTATATTGTCACAACAAAAAAGATGCTTAGACTAACAAATCTATATTAATTTAAACAACCTGAATGATGATGATTTGGTAGTGCAAACTATAAAAGATGCTTTGAATAACCAATCTATATTATTGTAATCTGTCGCATACCTCTTTGAAAGGATCAAAGCTGGCTATTGTTGCAACAGGTCCATGATCAATCGTGTCAGGAATATCACAAAATTTGTCAAATGATAAATCTATATTGTCACAACAAAAAAAATGCTTAAGCATTGTACCTTCCATTCTTGAATATGCCATTCAAGTGTGCCTGAATGGTCATCTCTTTGCTTAAGAGTATCCAATATTGCTTCATGATCAACATTACTAAGTGTCCATAGTTGTTTTGTCTTTGGTTTGGCATGATGCTTCAACAACTTAACATTTGTTGCTATAATAAGGTGTGAATACATGAGAATGATTTTGTGTTTCTCGTAGTCTTCAAATGTAGGTATACCATTAGTTCTAATCATGTATGTTCACAACCAAGTTCCTGCAACCACAACTGAACCTATAGGATACACGAACCCATCATCATCTTCCATCAATTGTGTTAGCTTGTGATTTACCCATACACATCGAGCCAACCAATATTCTGATCTCTCTTCATTCCCCTGTGGTGCAACAACTGAAAAAACATGTCCTAGATGTAGTAGATCTGAAAGTTGGTTGTAATCAAGTGAACTTTCCATTGTGTAATTTGTCATGGATATAGTTTGAGATAAATGAGTTAGATATTGTGGAACCCATGTATCCACCCACTCACTTGACTCGCATTGATCCCACTCGCACTGAATACAACTCTGACAAAAACAAGCCAACTGTCATGTCCAAATGGTCCATGTGCTTGCATCTGAGATTTGAAATGAATGCATCTTTGAAGAATCTTTGATTGTATGACAATTTGATCTGCCTCCCATTGTACCCTCCTTAACCAACCAAAAAAATCTGTGCACTGTTGAATCAAGTGTCCCTCCTTGTGACAATGCTGAACTACACCAATCAACTATCGAACGTGCATCACTGAATTTTGCTCCTGAAATCTTCAATTGATCCTTAACTAGAGCTCTCTTTACACATGCACCTACTCCATCATGCTCCCCTTTCCCATGCCCGGCTTCAAAAAAACTCCAAATATTAGGTACACCCCTTTCTACATGCATTCTACTCAACCAATAAAACATACGAGCATTCTTGAATTGACCTGTGTAGTTATCTGACCAAATGAGATGTCGGCCCAGTGCTATATCATGCTCCTACAAGAACTCAAAAAAATTCTCGAAACAATGTTGGACATACTCGAACGAGTGAGATCTATCATCACTCATATAAAAATGATACTCTCTGATTATCTTTCGATCCTCCTCTGTACTATCAGGTGCATGTCTAAATATTATGTGGACAAAAATAGCAATTTGAATGGAATTGTAATGCTAAGACTGTACCTCGTTTTGTGGTTGCAATGTGTATTTTTCAGCAAAATCAACAACTGATATAATAGTGCCAATCATAAAAGAGTCCTTACATATCCTGAATTGTTGATCCAACCACTGAGACCTATGACTATGCCTTGCATATTTGTAGAAAAGATTGTCCTTAAAATCTGAAATAAAATCAACAACACCGCATTCTTTTGTAACCAACTCACATCTAGAAACTTCACCTCCACTCTGTAAAGTATATTTGACTATCTCATATCTCTTTTTCTCAACAAGATTCTTTCCAAATTCATGTTCGAAACCCTCATGAAAACATTGAACAAACTTTGACAAGCCAACACATTGTGAGAACTTCGCATTTAAACAATCATTTCTATAGAAAAAGGAACCATCATCCCTAGAACATAAAAATAGATCTAGCAAGTCCCTTGATGATTTCAGAAGATGTATTGCACCACACTCCTGTAACATTTCATTAGTATGCAAAGTAGAACGGATATAGCATAATAGTTCATGGTACATTGAAAACTCCACATGGTATTTGCAACAACAAGTATTACGAATCTTAAGAGGCACACAATAAAATGGCTTCAAACCTTCAAAAGTTCTTTGCGAGATTTCCATATTTGGATGTGTTTGGATAAATTTGTTGAACAATATTGTTTGGCTTGATTCCAAGAAATGTTTAGGATGCGGTGTACGATCTCGACTGCCAATTCTTAACTTTAAAACATCCTTTGCATTGGGTGATACTCTAGAGTTATCATGCCAAAAGTGCTGAATCACCTGCTTTACATTATTGGTTAGCTTCTTATCAAAACGTGGAAGCCTCTCGAAAAAAGCCCATGTATCATTTTGAAGAGGATCATCTATTCTTTCTCTTTTTGCAAGTGCTCTATCCAAATTTTTACGATTTAAGTCAAAATAAATACAATTTTGTCTCATAAAGCGAGCCTTTTTCAATTGATGGCTTACTAGGGCGGTTGTAATGACTCTCTGAGCAGCTCTCTTATCTTTTTCCTTGTTATTTTTTCCAATAGACTTGAGAGCATTAAAAAGATTTTTGACAATAATAGAATTTTTTTCAGTCTTCTTGTTCACACGAATCTTCAATTTGGCTAGTAAAGGTCTCATCTTTTGCATCTTTAGCAATTGTACAAAAAGTTGGCATTGCTCGATCAATGTCTTATCGCTAAAATATTGGTTGAAAAGTATTCTAGCCCACAACCAAACAGTTCATGTTGACCTATTGCCTTCAAAATTGTTTATAATGTTATCATCAATTTCAACTAACCATTTAGAGGTCCTTGAAGGTCTTGAATTTGGGATATGTCTCTCTTCCACACAAGGTTCTTCATTTCTCGTGTAATCTGATGAAACATAATTTACACTTGCTTCAATATTATGTTCAACATCTTCATTTCGAACATTTTCACCTTGAACATTTTCAATATCAATTTGAATAATTTCATTCCCAATTTCAATATCATGTTCAACATCTTCAATTCCAACATTTTCATTATCAATTTCAATATTTTCATTCTCAATTTCAATACCATGTTCAACATCTTCAATTCCAACATTTTCACCTTGAAAATTTTCAATATCATGTTCTACATTTTCGCCTTGAACATATTCAATTTCCTCTTCACTTGAAAGACCATAGGGCTCAGGTTCACCAATATTTAACATACCTTATCTTTTCTTCCTATGACCTTCTCTATCTCTTTGTCTATATCCCGATATTTGTTCTTTTGTAAGCTTTCTCTTATGATTTTGCTTCCGATGACTGCTGCTCCCCATTATACCTCGTAAAAGATGCTAAAAAATAATTCCTTATGACAAATTTGAGTACAAGATGCTCCGAAAAGTTGATCTTTGTCTCTTCCTGTCTGAAACTACGCGTTTGTCGCCTGCAAAGTGCTACAAACAGAATGTAGGGTCCGTTGGAATGCACAAAAATGACCCACATGGGTTTTTCTATGATCCACAAATCCAATATCCGATTTGTAAAACATGTTCTGCAACGGTAAGATTTGGCTCTACACATCGAAGATTCCCAAATTGGATTATCCAATTTTTACAAACATAGACCTAAGGGTTAATGGTAGAGAGTGGGAGAGAGGGAGGAGAGTGGGAAGGAGGGAGGGAGAGGGAGAGGGAGAGGGATAGGGATAGGGAGAGTGGGAGAGGGAGACAGAGACATAGAGGGAGAG
>CM021101.1:680753207-680810078 GCA_007115665.2 Sequoiadendron giganteum | reverse complement strand
GAGGGAGAGGGATAGATGGAGAGGGAGAGGGAGAGATCGAAGGAGAGGGAGTGAGAAGGAGAGGGGAGAGTGAGAGAGTGAGAGAGAGAGTGTGGGGGGAGGGAGGAGGAGAGTGGGAGAGGGAGAGAGGGTTTAGAGTTGAGGGAGAGAGGGAGAGATAGAAGGAGAGGGAGTGAGAAGGAGAGGGGAGAGTGAGAGAGTGAGAGGGAGAGTGAGATGGAGAGGGAGAAAGGGTGAGTGAGAGAGTGAGAGAGTTAGAGAGTGAGGGAGAGTGGGAGGTGGAGAAGGTGAGAGAGATGAAGGGGAGAGTGGGAGAGGGATAGGGAGAGGGAGGGGGAGAGAGGGAGGGTAGAGAGAGTGAGAGGGAGAGAGGGTTTAGAGTTGAGGGAGAGTGAGAGGGAGAGAGGGAGAAATAGGAGGGAGAGTGGGAGGGAGAGAGGGAGGGATAGGGAGAGAGAGGGGGAGGGAGATGGAGAGAGGGAGAGAGTGAGAGGGAGGGTGAGAGGGGAGAGTGAGAGTGTGAGAAGGAGAGTGGGAGAGTGAGATGGAGAGAGAGAGAGAAAGATAGAGAAAGAGAGAGGAGTGATTGAGTGAGAGACTTGAGAGAGAGAGAGAGGGAAAGAGATAATATTTAAATATTTTATATATTAGTAATATATATATATTTAAATAATATAGATTAACTAAAATATTTAAATATTATACATTTAATAATATATTATATATTAAATACATAATTCGGTAAGAGATTATCATAAATTATATATTAAATATATTACATTATAAACTTTATTGCATTTTTAAATCATATATTAAAGATTGTATAATTTTTTAAAAACAAATATCCAAAACATATCATATATCGAATTCAAATCAGATATTGGATTTGAATCGGATATCCGATATGCTGCCTAGGGATTAGGCTCGGTATTAGGTTCAAACTTGCCAATCCTAAAAAGTCAACACGTAAAACGTGTTTAACAACTTACCTTGCTTTTCTAGACTTCGCCCATGTGGCTGACGACTTTTAGTTTACCCAAAATTGATGAAACGAAAAGGGTTTGTAAAGAACCTTCTCAGCTTTCTACCAATATAAATTATATTTTACTTAGAATCTAATAAATAATTATTATTTATTTTTTATTAGAATTACGACTAAAGTCCTGATTGATAGTCTGATAGAAAAAACATATGTAGCTTTCAAACGGTATCACATTTTTTGAATCCAAAACATGCATCACATTCTATGCTTGACATACTATAGGATTAAAAAAAAAAATGAATTTCATGAAGTTTTGACCAAGTTAAGGTGGTCAGACATACAAGTTTTTATATTTTTTAAAAGTTGTAATAAAAAATTCATAATTAATTATTTATTTGAAAAAAAATTACAAAAAAATATGCATCACATCCGGACATGAGTCCTTTACTTATATCTAAAATCTTATAAATAAATATTATCATTTTATTATGGTTAGGGTGGTCAGACAGACACCTACTTCTTATTTTTTCAATGAAATTTTAGTACTACTGCATTGAAATTTCAAATTTTCACCAAATAGATTTTTTTTTTACAAAAAATAACCTAGTAGTTTAGAAACTACATTCAATTTTCCACAGATTCTATTCTTACATATTTTTGAAATAATATAAATAACTTATTCAAATTTTTATGTCAAGTTGCCCAACTTTGATTTTCTGAATTTTCATTACCACTTAAGGGCTTGTTTTTTCCATGATGATCCTGCACATACCCTTCAATGGATACTTTATGTAATATATAGTTAACCTTGGACATCATATGGATAGATGTAAAAAGGTTTATTCTACTACAAGGAATTTTTTCATGAAGTTTCACACTATTATTGATTACACTTATAGACTGGATGAGGCAATAATGTGGGAGATCATGAAGATATATGAAGCTTTCCAAGCCAAGAGAAAGGAACCATACATATTTTGCATTTTTATAGATAGATAGTTTTATGCTTTTTATATGCTCTATGTAAATAGGTCTTGACATTTTTACATGTCAATTTGCAATATGTAATTACATGTAAAAACAAAGATGTTCTCCTACTTTCATGGACATCACCTTTGAATAAGTCAATAGTTAGTTAGGGCTTTTCCTAGATTAGCTCTCTTCTCTCATATATAAATATAAGAGGGTTCTATTGTATTATTTACCATTTGTCTAATGTAACAAAGTGTTGCTCAATTGTAAAGCGATTTTGAAACTTTGAGTTCATATTGTGATACCATATTCAATCAATAAAGAAGGAAAAATTGCATACCAAACTTTATGTTGGATCAATTTCAATGAATGTGAATGTTCATATGTCTTTCACATTAGTTTATCTTATTATTCAATTGGATTAACAATGTTTTATTAATTGAGATTGAAGGTCTTTCAAGTTGATTTGTATAGACTTTGTGCTACACCTTTTGCTTGAAATTGTGTAAGTGTTGATAATATTGGTGAATGATCTTCAAGACTTTGTGCTTGAATTTGTTCATGTTGTTCGTGGATCTATTCGTGAAGAATATTGAAGACTTTGTGCTTCATTTGCATTACTGGCTATTTTATTTTTGAATTCATCATTGAAGACTACAAAATGAATTTGTGCCTCCCCGAGCCTTCTTGTTACACATCTTTATTATACTAGTACTCCTAGACCATGCTTTGATAAGTTAGAAGTATTGGAAATTACTGCTTAGGTTTTATTTAAAGTTGTATCACATCAAGAAATAAAAACCATGGAACATTGTAAACATATTCTCTGAAAAAAGAGAGAATCATGAATTTAATACACCCCCATATGATTAGTGTAGTTTACATATTGTAAAGTTTAGAATAGTTTACTTTCAGTTTTGGTAAGCTGTAAGAAGGGTGCCTCACCTTTCTGAGGGGAGATATTTTCTCACATAATTGTGGCTGAAATTCAAGTTTTGTAATTTGTAAAAGGGATTACAAAAATTTCACCCAACAAGAATAGAATAAAAAACCCACCAAAAGGACTACAAATCAATATTAAGATTTGCACCAAGATACATAGTCCACTTATCCACATCAAAAACCATTCTTGACAAAACATACCAATACCAGCATCTATTAAGGAAAGTCTTTAAAATTATGCAAAGTCTTACTAAAACCATAATAAACTAAGAAACTAAGCCAGTCCATGTCTAAAACAACATTATAATTAAAAACCATACAAAAAGTGGCACCACAACTAGAGAGATTAAAACAAAGCCTGAGCATAGGAAATGCAACACGTTAGGAGTCTTTAATAAGACTTCAATTCCCTTAGAGGTCCTCCACAACATCTGACCAACAATCCTTGAGCTTCCTATTCTCAGACTTACCAAATTCATTCTTGTGACCCTTTTTCTTCTGCTACTTTAGAATTTTCCCCTATCCAAAAATAGTGCCCATCACTACTTTTTTCATGATGTCATACACCACACTACATATGTTTTTAATGGTCTCTTCCATAACCTGGAAATTCTTAGAGTTGTAAACCTCTTCAAGCTGACTTTCAACTTAAACCATTCAAGAATTTAGCACTTCAATTTTAGAGTTTAGGTTATTATAATCCCAATTCTTGTTAATTTCCTACATTTAAGAGTTCTTAATAGTGGTAACCTGCTCTTCCTTAGTTATAGGTCTCTCATTATTTGCCTCAACCTCATCATCATGTTGGAAAATTTTCTCCTTTCTATCCTTGTTACCTCTTTCCATCTGATTATACTCCTCTTTTTGTTCTTGAAACTCCTCCTCCTCCACTTCATAATTTGAAGCATCATCGTCCTTCGAAACCTCAGTCTCACCCAAACTAACAGGGACAAACTCCTCCTCAAAACTGTCAATAACCTCCTCAACAACCTTTTTATATTTTTTATCCTCATCCTTCATTTTGGAAGTGGCTTTTGCAAGTCTAACCAACCTTCTACCCCCAAAAGGAGCATAACCACTATCCGGACTGACATCCTTATCATTAGAGATAGTGATAGTGAGATTTTTTGATTCAGAACCTTAAAGTCCACCTTCCATTATTTAGCTTGTCCTGGGGAAATGGGAGAGGTTTTCCTTTTTCCAGGGGTGATTTTTAAGAGGTCTTGAAGGAAAGGGTCAACATTGGGAAGAGAGGAATTTTTATTTATAAGTTCTAATGCTAGGAGGAATACTTCTTGGTATTATTCAATATAATGATTATGGTATCTAGTTATAGGTAGACCCTCATTAAAAATCTTGTTGATGGTTTGTGTAACGCCTTGCCACACAAACCCCAAAGGACAACAAAACCATCTACCCATTATGATATTTAAAAAAGAAAAGATAAGTCTAACATGAAATATTTATCATATGAACAACAACAACAAAGAATGTAAATTAAACCTACATCTAACCTAACTATGTCCTCTAGGGTAACATGACCACATTACGAATAAATGCTCCCAATAAGGTCTAATTCCATAATGAAGATTAACTAGTTATAAGTGTTCATTTTAAAACTATAGCATAAAGCAAATGAACATCATACATCCATACTTAATATTAAATATAAAACCACCAATGGTCAAATAATAAACCTAAAGAGTACATCCATCACTTTTATTACCAAAATATACATCATTTTAGGATTATATAATTACATATATTTCCATAGATACAACACCATTAAAGAGCATAAAACACAAATCAATAAATACATAAACCATATACCATACATGGGGCAGCTCATTACACTATTTACAAGTTACATCCAACTTCCCTTATAACAACATGAAGAATACCACAATTACATGGTAAGGTATGACTGATATGATTGCACCACAAAACTTCAATGTTGTATTCAAGTCTGGTAAAAGCTCTAGAAACTCTGCATATGATACTCCACCCATACTCACGAACATCAACTAGGAACCCAATGGAGTGCATAGCACATTCCACCCAACCATGTGGAACCCTAAGGTCCACCCCCCGTGCTAGGAGATGACAATATGGACCCACAAAGCAAACAATCAAATAGACGCAAGCTAACATGAATCCACACACAAGTGCAACAAAAAAACCATAAAGAATACAATTGCTTCCAGAGGTACATGAACAATAGGGGAAAACAAACAAGTTAAACAAGGTTGCTACAGGGAAGAGTGTCATCACATAGTTTGATATGCATTACCTAATGCAGATCTTCCTAGGTTCCTGGCCCCCATCCTGGGTTACCCTGGCAACCTCAACCGATCCCCAACCCCCACTCTAACTCATGCGGAATCAACATACCTTTCATGAAGACAAGGCAGTTTCTCATGCCATTCTAGGCCTACTCATCTCATCTCAAGCCTAAATGAGCACTTTAGCCATGAGAGAGGCATCCATTATCTTATATTAATGTGAGTACTACTCAAACTCCTAACTATTTATTTGGTTATCACTAAATTAACACAACTCCTACACAGGTTACCCTGGACACCACTTAGGGCTCCTACCCATATGGGAAGCCACCCTCCCTACTAGCCACAAAAGACACACAGTCACTAACTGGCTAAGCCAATTTTCACAAACTAGCAAGGCCATAGAAATAAGCACGTAAAGTGAGGCATGCACCACTTGCACAAGATCTCCATAATAAAACCATTTCCACAGTGCAAGAATAAGACCCACATAAGCATGATCAAGTATAAGAAAAAAAATTCACAAGGAAATCAACATGAAAACCAACAATCAGTAAACTCTTTCCCCAACCTCTGAAAGTTCCACTAACCACTATACAAAATAACTCCCCATCGAAGAAATGACAATATCATGATCACAAATAACACTTACTATTAACCATATGGAAACAAGAGTGAAAACATCATCAAAGGGACCATCAACCTCATTCATTTAAAAATAATCACGAGGCTACTTGATACAATAACACTACACATTTGCAACTAAACATTATTACACAATTATATATATATATATATATAAACATATATATATATATATATATATATATATAAACATATATATACATAAATATGTATCTATATATATAATACAAACTGATTTAAACTACAAAATTTAACCTTCCAAAGCTCTAAATGAGCACATACCCTATATATAAAAATAAATAATTTCTAATTTAATAATTATTGGTTGCTGCTACAACCAACAAATCTAATTTTGATAACAGAAAGTTTAACTTCCTATAAATTCAAATATACAAAACACATATCATATATATATAAATTCGAATATACCAAAAATTGAAAGGAATACATAGCAAGCCGCGACCAAGCAAGGCCAATGGAGGATGATAGTATGCATCACCCCAACCAAACCGGGGAATCTAAATCATTTCCCACTCATTATCATAAGCATGTAACCATCCCAGAACAAGTGCATCAATCCCCGTATAGACAGAGCATTGACTGTTATGAGATGGAGGGATTTCGACCAAGCTAAGGATTGCGAACGGGGGGAGATTAACCACAAGCTGGCTCCCATAATGGTGGTGACATAATAAGACAAACTCTATAGTGTAGCAATATGATCATACCAATGAGGCAGATGCCATGCCATAAGAAGGAGAAACACCAAACATCAAGGAAGGTTCATACGCATACAAACTAATGCTTTAAAAATCTAATACCAGTTCATTATTCTCAACAGATAAGCTAAAATGAACATTGAAATATTGCTATAAGCAGTGTGAAAAGAAGAGACAAGCTAGAGAACAGGCACACACCAAAGAAACGTTATAAGCTTGCAAACAAAATTCAAGTTGAATGCTCAAACAAAATGAGATGCCAATAGCAACTATGAGCTAGGTTAAGAATAGCTCGACGAAGAGTAAATCGACTAGACAAACCAACATAAATCCAATCCAATACAATACCAGTGACATAATTATATTTTCTTTTCAATTAAATAACAAGCAATCATTTTCAACAAATGAAAGAGAAAGTGATCATTCACAAACAACAGATAAACGAAACCAAAAGCAAGATGATGCCAACCTGGAGTCCTACGTTTTGATGATGGAGAAGAAGTGTTGAAAACATGTTTATCATAGGAAAAATCCTCTTCCCTCGAAGCTTTGATCAACCTTTAGAATATACTTCCACACTTCGAGAACAATTTCAATTTTCAAATCTATATTTTCTAAGAATATTTTTGCAAAGAAAATTTATTGCTCGAAAACCAAAAGGAAGAAGAAGAAGAATCCATTCCCCCAAAACGAGCATTATTAAAAACAAGGAAAAAGTTTTTCTTTCAAAGATGAAAATCAAGCAATTATCACCTAAAAAGACAAGTTTCCTTTTCGCAACTAGTTCAGAGCCATGCATGGGCTCGAACATGCTTTTTCCATCTTTTTAGTTGCTTTAACAACTTGTTCATAAATCTGATTCAAATTTATTATTCCATTTTGAATTACATTATCTTTCCACATTTAATTTGTTTATTTAAAATTATATTTTTTTCACATTTGAATAATTAAATTCCAATGATAATAAAATTAACAATTATCATTAAATTTAATTGTGATAATACTTTATACAAAATAATTTAATTTGAATAATCTTCAATAAACCATATACTTTCTATTTCTCAGTATTGATTTATTTTAATTCCAACTTAATTTAAACAACCTTATAATTAATCTAATTTAATTAAATTGATTAAACAAGTCTATTCATAATATTAATTTGACCTCAAGATAACAATTAATAAAATTTTAAACTCAATCAATAATTTAAACAACATAATGACGAACGACTACGTAACATCAAAATTCATCCAAACAACAATAAACACAAAACAAAACAACTGATGAAGAGTGCAAACCAGACTGGCAGGGTAACAAAATGGGTACTTATCAGATCGTTGAGGATGATGACAAGGATAGGGGACCTTTTGTCGTTTCCAGTTTTCAACAACATTTCCATTCAGTTTTTGAAGCATACTCAAACCTGAAAATCAGATGGAATCGATGTTTGGCAACCTACATCAAACCATCCATGCAATTTTGTTCTTATGAAACCAACCTACATGGCACCCATCTCACCATTCTCCGCAAATAGAATTGTTGTCACTCATTCTCACAACTTGATCTTTTTCTACAAACATTGCAAGCGGCCACTATACCAATTAATGGTTTGGGCTTAGTAATTGAAATGGATTAATAGATTAACGGTTGAAGGCGCCGAGGGTAGCAACGTCACCTAGGAAAAATCAATATGTGAAGGAGGCTGGATTGTAGAGGGTATCGAGGGCATTCTAAATCATGAGGACTTTGGCCTCGCGGGGGCCGTCTCCCCAACGTCTCTTTCTGATATTTCCTTCTTGGCTTTTTTCATTTTGTTTCCCGTGTGGAATTTTACGTCACAGAGGTTGTCGCCTACCAGGTCGTTCAAAACAACATCAATGGTTGACATCTTCGCATGATATCCCCGCAAGCAACCTAACCCACTTTTGGAAATAACTACTTTGAAGATGATGTCAGGGTATGTAAGTCATAACTCATGGTAATAGCATTGACATGTGAGTGGCTCCAAATATATTGAGACATGAGAAAGGTGATCGCAGGGCCATCAACTCACAACAAGTTTCGAAGAAAAATGAGGCTTTGTTGCGCATAGTTTGTAGGCCTCGCCACCTAGTAGGGTCGACATTCAAAGATTATTTTAATTTGATCGTGGTACCCCTCTCGTAACATTGGCAAAAGAAAATCATTTTAAATAGGGGTAGTTATTATTTTTAATATCTCGGAAATGTTAGCTTTTCCCATCTTTTGTGGAACTTCTGTTGCAGGTGCCAGTCACGTCTTTGTCGGCATATCTACATGGCGTACAGACCACCCATTAACCTCGGAGGTTGGAAATCGAAGGCATTGTTTAAATCATGAACGTGCTACCTTTGCAAGGGCATGTATTAGTAAATGAAAGAATTTTGATAATTATATTCTTTTCAAAACAGGAGAGAGTGTCTGACGGATTTTGGTGATGCGAATGTCGTTGGCCTCCATGATGGCACTGGACCTTTCGATCCTCGCAAGCACTCTCTTCTAAAATGTATTGACACAATTGACTCGCGATGACAAGAGAACAACTTGACGTATTCATTTTTGTGTAGCAAGGAGTTTTAATTAACAAAGGTAGTTGGTTGTCATGGTATGGGCGCTTTGTTGTATTATGTATTGTGTCTCAAATCAAAATGACTTGTAATATAGATAGCATGGGCATCAAAGGGATATTAATAACTTTGGTAAATGATGGAGTAGGAATTTATGCTTTTATCGTGAGCTTTGTACAAGACCATGGGATTTTGATATCTCTTTCTCGTGCTCACTTTTTTAACCAAGCAATGTATCATTCGGTAGTCGAAAGTGTTATTTCACAATACGATGGGAAATCAAGGTCTCATTATATCGCAGCATGTGATTGATTGATCCTCTCAAAGGATAGGCTCATGATGATCCCCTAGATTTCTATAGCTTCCCCAAGGGAAGTATTGGTTGGCGTGATGGGTTGGTCTTTTGGCTAGTGTACTAGCCATCATGACTTCGAGGCAGATGGCCAAATAACACCAGCGCTAAAGGAATGAGTTCAGCTTAAAGTGAGCATTTTCTACATTTTGAAAAGCTATTAAGTGGTCAATTGATATAGGTATCTAAAACGATGCAACCTTTTGAATCACCTGAATGATGCATCGATGGTGACCAAAGGGGAATTCTATACAAAGTTAGCCAAAGGGGATGATTGCGGATAAATCCTTTGCAGAAGTCGTGAGTATATACGCTGACCAAATGGCATTTTAATACCGACTTCTCACACCATTCAGCGCGCAATTCAGTCATTTCCACAAGCCCATCTCTCCAACACAATAATTTTTTTGATTTAAATGGAGACATGATTTAAGGATGTTGTGAGTAATGCGGTGGCCAAAGACCCTGATCGAATTTGAAGAGCTACAACAATGACTCGTTACACCTGCGAAGTATTGAGAGATTAATCGTTTGAGAATATTTTTGAATCCTTTATTTGTTGGGAGGAAGCGATTGTTCGAGATTTGCATAGATGCTCCATCCTCCCGTATAGTATGGACGTCTGTGAGCTACAAGCTCTTGACGGTGGGAATTTATTATCATAGGTAACCACCCATTAGTTTCTCTGTATTTTTAAAAGATTACATCATGTGCTATATAGAGCAAATTAATTGTGAATCCTTCGTTTCGTCAGATCTAGAGTATAGGAAAATCAATACATTAAACACACTCTTACAACTCAATGAGGATTCAGGACACCATCGTGTTTGGCGGAGTGAACTATCTGAGTAAGCCGAGCTCTAAATTTCATCCACCAAAGATTGAAGTAGTGGGAATAGACCCGTGTGTGAAACACATCACTCAAATCAAAGGATCGTGGTTTATGGAGTGATACTGTGGTGCGAAAGTTTTTTAGAATTTTTAACAAGTGTGGAAGTGTGTGTTGCGGGGGATGTTGCTTCCATTACCATTATTATAGTGATTTTACCATGGCTTCCCATGATAGTTTGTATGCATCCCACCTCGGGCGAACTTCAACTGTGCGGAAGCCGCTACCTATTTTGTCGTTCGAATGGCTTTTCAAGATGGCCTCTCCGCATGGTATCTCCGCAAGCAGTATGGAGAAGATGTTTACATTAGGAGGAGCTTTAGGTATTGTAGAAGTGTTGGATGGTTGTGATATTGGTAGACTTGTTATTCTCATGGACGCAAAACCAACAAATGAAGACATTGTTTCTCAAGGAGCCTGCAACTATTAATTCTTGGCATTCAAGCAAACAGAAGTCTCAGAGGATGCCTTTTCTCCGCCACAAACACGACATACACCCCGAAGTAGCAAACCAGATGTAGCGTATAGCCCTTTTGGGAACAATCAGCGATGAAATCACTTAAACCAAATTTCAAAACCTCTGTCATGACAATGCTTGCATGATGAAGTATCTAAGATTGCAATATCTGTGATACATGTATATACCAAAGACTTCACGATATGCTATTACAACGCAGGTATATAAATGCTCATGAATGATCCTAGAGTTATGGGGATTAAATGTAAGGATTTCGAGCAGAGGTGCCATAGAATGGCGCCAGAGAATGTGTTTTTTGATGCCAAAAGTCCACCCTTGCGAAGATCTATGTTATAGGGATAGACACTACTTACGCCAAAAAGAGATCCAACACACAAAGTGATGACACCCACAGTGATAAATCTCGTGATACCTCCATTTTCGTAATCTTTACAGCATTCACCCGATCCATGGTGAAAACATATGAACTGCATTTCTTGTTGTGAGAATCCTATGAATGACATTCTACCTTTGGAAACAAACAGTCTCTGATGGTTTTGAGGGTGATGATGATAAAACCTACATGCAATGAGGCTCAAAATCAATTGAAATTAATTAATCTACAATAATTCTAGAAATGCCTTATAAAGAGGTTAATTTGTGCATCGTAGTTCGATTTACTGATAGCGATATGCATCAAAGACTATTCATTTTGAATCCTAAACAATGCATAAATCATGTGTGGGTATGTCGTGTAAATATGTCATGCGGGTATTCTTTACGGAAAGGCTGTGCGGATACACCTTCAAATGGTGTCGAGGACCACGGCCTCCGCAAATAGCATGCCCGCATGAAATACCCGCAAAACCCTATTCCAATTACTTAGATAAAACCACCATATTGCGACTTTCCATGTTCGATTATAAATGATGATGGTGTTGTGCATTGATAAGAAATCCCCTTTTTAATATCGTCCCATGTTTCTATAAAAATTCCACACATTTGATAATACTAATTATTGTTGGTGAAATCATAGAAACCACACCTAAATGAGTAAGACTGCTTTACTGCAATAGACACTATCGCAAGCCGAGGCAAAAGATTTTTCCATGAAAGAGATATAATTATGTGTTTGCGAGTTCCATGCAGAAAATACTCTTCCCATGATAGGCCTACAATATGAAGACTCATCTTAAGAATGTCTTGTCATCATGACATATGTGAAAGTTTTGTTAATGAATGAGGCATATATAAAGGAAGGATCACATTGACTAAGGAGTGACATTATGCGAGGGTTTAGCGTCTATATACGCGCCTTGAGACCATCGATTGATCATATGGAGTAAGTGAAAATAGTGAAAATAGTGTGGGCTTCAGTTAGAAGGTTTCTATGCCACTGCTTGAGAGGACATGACATTATGCTAAATCTTTGGATTATCACAAGTGGAAACATTTGTGTGGAATTCCATTCACACACTGTCATTTTCCTTTTCGGAAAACACTCAAACGACCTCTGCATCTTTATTTTCCGCATCCCATCTTTGCGGGAACTTCTGTTGCGGATGCCATCCATCCTCATGCTGACATGTTCTCGTTTCATTCCCACAAGATATGACTCTTCGCACCCTATTTGGATGCACGCACATGGCTATCTAATTGAGCAATCAAGATGGAGGAGATGTCGTGCCACATGAAAATATTATCCTCACTTCCAATTATTTTATATGGGCATAAAATTACTGAGAAGATTTATCCATTGGCATTTTCATTGATTGATTGGTTTTGGAATTAAAAGAGTTATCTTAAGAGGTATTTAATTAATATTTAATCTCTTGATTTAGTATTAACTAGCATATATATATTAATTAATAATATATATAAAAAACGTCGAGAGTTATTCCTGAATTGATCGGGAAAAAACACCCTTAAGACGGATTAGTGTTAAATTGAGCTAATGGCACATACTTCCACCTTCCTGTCATTTTCAATACAGCTTCAAAATGTTTACACAATTCTTTCACTGTATAATGCCTTTCGACGTAATTAAATATTCTATGAGCCAAAATACATTTTAAAAGTAAAATAGCAAGGAAGTATTTTATATCTTTCGAAACAAATTAATCTCTTAAGATGGGATTCTAATTTTACAATGATTATTAATTACTTTATGGGGTATTGCAAGATTTATGTCACAAGGAAGATAATTATCAAGAACTAGCATATGGATTTGTGTTGAGTTTACAAGGGAGAGTGTTTGCGCATGAAGTGCATATAGAACTGTGTTGAGGAGGGGATTTTTATTCAAGTATATTCAGTGAATATATGCCAAATTTCCAAAGGAGCATGCTTATGAAAGTGTATCAACAATAATCGGGGATGATAAAGACTTCCACGGAGAGGGGATTTACTTTCCTATGGATGCGCCCCAGGAACATTTGATTGCCAGAATCCACCTAATAATCCGCACCAACTAGCTATGCAAATACTTCAAGAAGAATAACAGAGGGGGCTGTTTTATTTCCCTCTAATGAGGAGTTATTCACTAGAATTTAGGAGGATATTCTTGCTTCTCAGTGATGCAAATTTGCAACAAAATTCACTTGATTGGATGAAAGGATGCTAGAAATATTTCAACAAAAGATGGATTTTAATAAGTTTCTAGTTATAGGACAAAAGTATCTAAAAAAAAAAATAAGCTACAAGAAAAAATGGTAGCCCATTTTATATTGCAAAATATTGTATTCATCGTGGGTGATGTGAAAACCCTAAGCTAGAATGAATCTGAGCCATTCATTGTAAATTAATCCTAACCATTCATTCTAGTTTTTTAAAACTATAAATAGGGGCTTGCTCCCCATTTGCAAAGAGAGATGAGTTGTGTAAATACACTCTACAACAATATATAAAGAAAATCATTAAAGTTGATGTTTTCTTTTAGTTTTCTCAGTTTGTTGCATGATTCAACCTCTATATTTCCTTTCAAGTTGTTCATTTACTATTTATGTCTATTTTCAGCTTTCTAGTTCATGAATAGCTTTAATGGTGGTTGTATGTTGTAGTATTTGATGCACTTCCAGTTCATACTTTTAGTAATTTATTGATGAAAAATTATTGTGTAAAGTTATTCTGAGCTCCTTTATATGTTGCACCTAAGTTCAACTATTTATTCATGCTGAATAGGTGAATGATCCAGTCTAAAAATTTGCAAAGAACATTAGAAGATTGTACTAGTTTTCTTATACTGTAGATAATTCTTGGTTAAGAAAAACTCAATTTGGGAAGTCTGTCTACTACAATATCAACCATTGTTACTATTGTTCATAGTTAAGAGTTAGGATAACTTTCTAAACCCTCACATATTTTTATATTTTTTTGAAAATATGAATTAGTTTAATATCCCAAGCATCACCATACTATTAAATCTGATGATTCAAGTGAGTTTTTTCTTGTTGTTCTAAATTTATAGTCATTGTTCATAATTTCCAGAACTTTGAAACTCCATTACAGACCAAAAAATTCCATGCTTTGTGAACCATAAAGGCCCCTTGTGATTACCAACAAATCACACATCAACAATTGAGCTACTTTTACAAAGTCATGACCTGACATCTGAGAGACCTTGGGATATTTTCTGCAACTTACTTGTAGGGAATTATTTTTCAAGAGAGACATTACACTTGTGTTTTGTCTATGTTCAGAAGTGAAAAAACACCCATCAACAAAACCTGCACTAGAAAAAGGAAGGACAAAGCTACAAAGCTATAAGTTGAGCCTCCAAATGAAATTTAAGATATGCTAGATCTCATTATATGAAAATTTAAAAAGAAAAAAAATAAAATTCAAGATATGAGCTAAGATAGAGAACGATTTCATATCAATATCACCCAGCTTCAAGAGGATTTGAGTAGAAGATTGAACAAACCACTGCATCACTTTGCATTGTTAGATAAAAGAAAAATTCATAACACTTGCAAGCACCATGAAATGGAATGTTTGACCTTCCTAGGTAGAATTGAAATGGCATTGCAGGGAGAAATATTCTTTTGGGACGTGCATCAACTATTGGCTCTTGCAAATTTAGAAGAACTTTTTGATGTTGTAGCCAAAGCCTTCGAGGAGATGATCAAGGAACAACTGAACAATGAGGATGGACTAAGCTTAGAGAAAGTACTATTGTCTGGATGATGTAGGGTACATAATACACCTCAATCAGAATTCACTTGTTGTTAATGTGCAAACATCATTGATCTAGATAAGGGTTGTTCGGATTAGATTGAGGAACCAACCAACAACAAAGAGGACTCATCTACTGAAGTAGAGGAATAGTTGGCCACTAAAATGGAACATGCAAAATATGTTGAATCAGATACATCTACAACAGTACATGATGAAACAGCTAAAACATATGCTAAAAATTAGAAGGAAGAAGTTGAAATCCTTGGAAAAGTAGAGAACAATGATGAGTGTCCAAATGAAATAGGATTCAAGGATGTTGTTCCAATGGATGAAATTAATCAAGCATCTAAAAGGGAAGATTCATATGAGGTGGATCAACCCCAAGATGAAGCAGTTCACAATAAAACTCCCTCCATGAGCATTGATGAAGACCTAATATTGGAAAGACAAGTGTTGGTGGTTTTTACTGTAACCAGGTTTATCTCCTAATCTACCTATGGAATTGCAAATTCCAATTAGGGGCAGCTCGAAGGACCTGGATGAATTGATGAGGATTTGAAAAGACCTCCTACACTTTGGGCTCTACAAGACTCAAGAGGGTAATCACATAATGTGTTTACAATCTCTCCACCAAAATTATAAACAACATTAACTATAATAGATGATCTCACTTGATAGCTCAACATAAAGGGATAAAACTAAAAAGAATTAGTTGTTCATCAATAATATCAACCATTTCGAGCATGAGATAATTACAACAACATTTCATAGTGAAAGATAATCATTTAGCTTTAAATTTGTAGCAAGCTCCAGGTGAACACAAACAAACACTGAATCACAAAGAAAAAATGCAACTCAGACCAATGCCTTACTTCCATTGGAGGAATAAAATTCACCAATATCTAATGGTTCATAGCAGATTCAACACATAGCATATAATATCTCTGATTATATTGCCTTACAATATCACCAATATGTACCTCATCAATACTACTTATCAAATCCTTGTACAAAACATATCAACCTGCAACCTCATTTAAGCATTTTAATTAACTCCTTGAATTAAAGCTAAAACAAAAATTGCACACACCACAATAGTGAGATGAACAAAATAACCCTTGATCACTTCATTCAAAATTCGAATACACTTGCACATAGGAGAGACATGAGCCTGGATTTATCAGTTTAACTCAAATGCCAGTACTATTATGAAACACTAAATCTTAATGAATTCAAATCCTACAATAAAAAGACCCAAGATCCAATCCACATTTTCTCTGTCACTACAGATTTTACAATTTTCTACACAGCTTCACCAAAGATTTTTGACTTGCCAACTTGTTACAATGAGAGAAGAAGAGAATATGTAGAAGAAAAGAATGTTCCAGAAGAAACCCTAAAACGAATCCGGAAATGTCATCTGGAAACACCTTCACCGTTGATCAATAATCTGCAAAGAATCTTCTCCTCTCCCTGCAACAAACCTATTGGAGTTGAGAAGATACAACACCACAGAAGTCCAAAAGATCTTTGCAAGCAAATAACCTGTTACAAGGAGAAACAAAGAGAAGCAACAAAAGAAATGCTCAAGAATGTGGAGTAATGTATTCACCTGAAAATGTAAAATGAATAATGATACAAAAGATAGTTTTCAACTACATATAGATGAAAACCCTAAAAAGGAAAACCCTAGGCTTGCACAATAATAATTAATAAAGTAATTAATTATTATGTACCTAATGTTAGCTTAAGTGAAAAAGAGTTAAAAGGAAACTTTACATAATTAAACAAATATTGTTTAATTAATAAAGTAAATGTCCAATTACTCTAACACCCCCCCTTAAGATAGACATAGGGAGAAGCTAAAACCTAGAAGAAGCTACTAAAAGCAAAAGCAATGGGTCCCGGCAACAAGGCCAGATCAGGTACCCAAGTACAATGAAATCTCTATGAAACGGAGAAAAGGAGAAAACCCAGTGGGAAAAACTCCTCTCCAAAAAGAGATAGAACAACATGCTGAAAGAAACATGAAGGAAGGAAGGCCTCATAAAGACCCCCCAAGGACAACTTCCTTCACCCCAAGCATAGAGCACAACTGAAGATAGCGCGGAGATGCAAAAGGTTTCGTCAAGATGTCTGCAACCTACTTGGCAGTGGGAACATACTCTAAGATGAGAGAACCATCCTGAATCAACTGTCTGATGAAATGCATATGAAGCTCAATGTGCTTCGTCCGCTGATGCTCCACCGGGTTGTGCGAAATGTGTATAGCACTCTGATTGTCACACCAAAGAATAGTGGGACTATCAGGAAGAAAACCAAACTCAGTCATCAACTGACGAAGCCATAAAATCTCCTGACTAGCGAGTACAACAACTTGGTACTCAGCCTCTGTAGATGATAATGCATGAGCAGTTTGCTTCTTGCACGACCATGTGATAGGACCAGAGCCAAGACAAAAAACAAAGCCAGAAGTAGACTTTCGATCATTGACATCACCAGCCCAATCTGAGTCAGTGTAGCCAACAATGTGAGGATCCCCTAATGTGTAGTGAATGCCATAGGAAGTGGTGCCCTGAATGTACCTCAAAATACGCTTGGTAGCTTGCCAATGACTCTCATGAGGATCATTTGAGAATTGAGAGACAAGACCAACCGTAAAGGAAAGATCAGGACGAGTGTGAGTCAGGTACAACAAACTACCAACCAACTACCTGTAAAGTGTAGCATCTACTAAAGGAGTGGGGCAAGTAGTAGTCAAAACAACCCCTGACTGAAAAGGTGTGGGGGCAGGCTTGCAATCAAGCATGCCAAAGCGCTAAAGCATATCAAAAGAATACATCTGCTGGTAAATGGAGATCCCCTTTGAAGATTCAATCACCTAAAGACCAAGGAAATAGTGCAGAAGGCCAAGATCTGTCATCTCAAACTGCTCCATCAAGGCTAGCTGAGAATTTTGAATCATAGAGGATGAGCTACCTGTGATGAGAAGATCATCAACATATAACACAAGAATCAAGATCCCACCCTCAAGATGCTGAATATAGACTGTGTGATTAGAATGACAGCGAGTGAAACCAGTGGAGAGCAAAAAAGAGTCCATCTTCTCATACCAAGCCCAAGGGGCTTGTTTCAGACCATATAATGAATGCTGAAGTCTGTAAACCAAAGAAGAATCATGAAAAAATCCCTGAGGTTGCTCCATATAGATCTCCTCCTGTAGGTCACCATGTAAGAAGGCACACTTCACATCCATCTGAAAAATGAGCCATCCTCTAGAAGCTGCAAGTGATAATACAAAGCGAATAGAATTCATCTTGGCGACAGGGGCAAATGTCTCGGAGTAATCAATACCCTCAACCTGTGAGAAACCCTTCACAACAAGACGTGCTTTGTAGTTATCAATAGAACCATCAGCAACATACTTGGTGCGATTCAACCATCGACACCGAACCATCTTTCTGCCCTTAAGAAGAGGACAAAGATCCCATGTATTATTCCTCATCAAAGAAGAATACTCCTCCTCCATGGCACTATCCCACTCAGGGTGACCTATCGCCTCTAAAAATCTCTGAGGATCCTCTGAAAGAGCATGAGTCAAAAGACTAGAACCCGTAGTATGAGAACGAGTGCGACAAGTGTCTGAAGGATCACCGGCCATAGATCCTGTTGCCTCAATAGTAAAGCGAGCCCATTTGGGCCTCTGAGGTGGAGCAAGTGGAGGTGGGGATGGGGGATCATCGATATCCTCATCAGAATCCTCAAAATAATCCTGAAGAGCTGTAGTGGGTGGAGTAGGTAGTGAAGTAGACACTGGAGACAGGGTATCAACTGGAGGAAGGCGCTCATCAAACTGAACATCCCTTCAAAACAGGACCTCTCTGGTATCAGGATCAAACAACCTGTATGCCTTAACATCCTCACAGTAGCCGACAAATGTGAGGGGTCAACTCTTCCGCTCCATAGCTCTCCTTCGAGCATCAAGAATAAAAGCCCATGCCTCACTACCAAATACTCGAAATGATGAAATATCAGGTTTGTCATGAGACCAAGCCTCCTCAAGAGTCATATGTCGAATCGCCTTGTGAGGCATCCAATTTTGAATATAGTTGGCACAATTGACTGCCTCAACCCAAAAAGACGAATCCATGGACCTGGACTGAATCATACAATTAGCCATCTCCCGTAAAGTCCTGTTCTTTTGCTCAGCGATACCATTTTGCTGAGGGGTGTAGGGAACAGAAAACTGATGCTGCAAACCATGCTGAGTACAAAAATCTCTGAAGGCCTGATTCACATACTCCCCCCCTTTATTTGTATGTATCCGCTAAATAGAAAGACCAGACTGCTTCTCTACAAATGTCTTCAAGACACGAAAGGAATCAAAGACATCAGACTTGTACTTAAGAAAGTACAACCATGTGCGTCTGGAGAAGTCATCAATGAATGTGAGTACATACTTGGCCCGTGAAAAAGAAGGAGTGGGAAATGACATGAGGTCACTATGAATCAACTCCAAGGGTGCCAAAGCACGAGTGGTACTTCCCTTTGGAAAGGGATCCCTGTGATGCTTACCAAGCACACAACCATGACAAACACCGTCAGTGCAGGAAATCCGTGGAAGACCAAGAACAAGTGACTGTGTACTCATCTACTGAAGATATTTGTAATTGACATGGCCCAAAAGCTCATGCCAAAGCTGACTCACTGAATCTGCATGTGCTATAAGAGATGAACCTATACCCTCAAAAGGCGCAAATCCATCAAATTTGTAAAGACGAGATGCAGTACCAACACTACCAGTAGCCACAACCAAATCAGAATCATGGAGGTCCCGAATAACCACATCATGTGGTGAGAACTCAATTGTCTTACCAGAGCCAGTGTGGAAAATCTGATAAATGGACAAGAGGTTCGTCGAAATGTCAGGAACAACCAAAACATTCTGTAGAGTGCCCCCATCCAAAGAGACAGAACCTGAACCCAAGACGGAAAGTTGTGAAGAGTCACCCATTGCAATCTATGAAGTACCACAAGAGGCAAGAGAAGTGACCAACTACTGAGTGTGAGTCATATGGTGAGAAGCACCAGAGTCTAAAATCCAAGTGGACCCATTGGTCGATGCGCGTGCAGTGAGAGCATGACCCTTCCCTGTGGTGGAAGAAGAAGAAGACTGAGGTGAGGAGATGTGTTGCTACTGCATGGCCTCCTCTAAAGCCTCTAATCATTTCCAACACCTGGAAACTGGATGACCTTGCTTGCCACAGAAACTGTAAGTGTCTCCTGATTTCTCCTTAGTCTTGGAGGAAGACTCACCAGACTTCGAAGATTTCCCATGTTTTGGATTAAATGGTGGTTTAGAATCAGACTTAGGAGGCGGTTTGGAGGAATGCTCACTACTTGCAAAATCTTTCTTGGGCCTCGGTTTCTACTTCTGTTTCCCCTTCGGTGACTGAGCAACCAATGCTTTGCTCTTTGAACCTGAGAGCATATCCATCTGAGAAAGGTGAGACTGTTCCCGAGACAATTGCTCACAAAATAAATCAAAGGAAGGCATGGTAAAACTGGCACCCAAACCATCCATGGTGGAGTAGAAGGAGGAAGCAAATATTTGAAATGGACCATAAAGCTTCAAAAGAATCAAGGAAATGCACTTTGTGTCTGTCTTGTTCTTCCCACAACCCTGTAAAATAGTACGGATAGTTTTGAACTTGTTCAAAAAATCCTCAATAGTGGGAAATGAATCAGGTAACAATGAAGTCAGTTTTGCCTCAATCTGTAATGCGGAACTCATTAACGGCCCCAAAAAGTGTCTCAAACTTCAGCCACATGGCTCGAGGAGTGAGCAAAGCATCAAGGTGAAACAAAAGACTGTCTGAAACATGCATGCATAACAAACCCATAGCCTCATCCATCTTGTTCCTGTGCTGCATAATCTCAAAAGGACGCTGCAACTGAGGTTGAACCTCATCTAAACAAGACCATAACCCTCGTGACCTGAGTAGCCTCATCATACGAGACTTCCAAGTGTGATAGTTATGTGATGTGAGTAGCTCAACTGAAGAGTCTGCCATGAAACCTTGCATCTGTACCTGCTTGTGTTTTTTATTATTATGTGATCTTTCAGAATAGACAGAAGATGCAGAAGGGTTTGTATTTTTGAGAGTTTTGGTGTTCTGGTTTTCTGATATAAATGACAGAAAGCAAGAGAAAAAACACCCCCCACAAAAGATAAACCCAAACCCTAGTACAAACTGAGAAGAAGGAAGCAATGCATAAGCAAAAAATACTTCAAGACAAATTCTCATGTACCTAGTGAAAATTCTGATAAAATAGATCACATCACTGAATAGAGCATGTTGAGAGCTTTCCAACGCCTATTCAAGTTTGAAAAACGGAGTCCGTTTGCATCTTCTATGACCCCGGAAGTGAAGAAAGAAGACCTCACTTTGACTGGTAAAAAATATCTAGACTGGTAAAAAAAATTAAAAATATTTCTATACCATCAGATTGGTGCCATTCTCAGCTTTCCAATGCATCTTCCTGTTCGAAAAACGGAGCTAGGATGCCCAAGTTATGCCCATTTGACCAAAAATGACATAATAGGGGGTTGGAGAGAAAAAAATAGCCCTCAAGGGCTTAAAATTCGGTGGCCCCAGGGCACATGGTGGACCGGGGGCGGCGCGCAGGAGGTGGCGGTGCGGGCGGCATGGCTGGTGGTGGGTGGCGCACAAGGCGGCGCTCGGGCGGAGCAGACCGGGTGGCGGGCGGCAGGGGCGCGGTGGCCGCTTGGCCGTGGTCGGTGGTAGCCACCGGTGGCCGGGCGGTGGCCGCAGGCGGAGCTCTGGCAGCGGTGGTTTAATACTGGCCATGCAAAATAACCAAAAAAATGATTTTTTTTAAATTTTTTTTCCGATTTTTGTGCGTTTTTTGCTCGTATGGCCCTAGGGCAAAAAAATTTTGCCTTCCAAATTGACTGTAACCAAAATCGACAATTTGACAGTCGATTTAGGGGTTTTTGGGTGCTACGAATCCAATGGCACTGTCCATTTGAGCCCAAAGTGAACCCAAAAAATGGAGTATGCTGAATCCACCCAAAAAAAACTTAGAACCCTAGATTTGCTTCCAATGCAAAATCTCAAAACAAGAACAAGCAGCTGCAAATCTGAAGCTCTGATACCATGTTGGAGTTGAGAAGATACAACACCATAGAAGTCCAAAAGATCTTTGCAAGCAAATAACCTGTTACAAGGAGAAACAAAGAGAAGCAACAAAAGAAATGCTCAAGAATGTGGAGCAATGTATTCACCTGAAAATGTAAAATGAATAATGATACAAAAGATAGTTTTCAACTACATATAGATGAAAACCCTAAAAAGGAAAACCCTAGGCTTGCACAATAATAATTAATAAAGTAATTTATTATTATGTACCTAATGTTAGCTTAAGTGAAAAAGAGTTAAAAGGAAACTTTACGTAATTAAACAAATATTGTTTAATTAAAAAAGTAAATGTCCAATTACTCTAACAAAACCCACTCTATTTTCAAAACAACATTTGACCAAGTTGCTCTCCAATAGAAAATATGCTCATGTGATAAAATTCTCCACTCAAAAATCACCCAGTAGCTGAAAGAATAAAACTCTACCCTGTTTTCCTGTGAAAATTTAATTTTTCTCTCTTATTTATGTTGTTGCACATTATATTTCACTCCACTTTATTTCCCAACACATAAAATACATTCCTCAAATGAAGTGAATATAAAATTCACATAACTGCTCCTCCCTCCATGTAAATTTGTTTATAAAGTGAAAGAATTCACTTTATCAATACCCCCGCCCACATTTTGAAATTTTAATATCCAACACAAAAACAATTCACCCTGTGAGGAAAATTCCATCCAAATTTACCCAACAATTGAGAAATAATTAAAAAAATGCACTACCTGTGAAAGCTCTTCACTTTTACCTTTTCTCATTAAAACTATTTCACCCCCCACTAAAACTTTATTTAAAGTAAAAACATTTAAATAAAAGCCATCAGACCCTTTGTAGTAATTATGCTTTGCTTCACTTAAAAAAAATGAATGAAAGATTTCCTTAATAAATCTGCAGGATAAAACAAGCCACACCGTTGTCGGGCCCACACTCATCTCCCCGCCATCCCGCAATAGCTAACCCATGCCCACTTTTGGATTGCGATATGGCGGGTAATGGTCAAGATCCTATTGCATTTCATCAAACTTTCCCACCGTTGATCTTTCCATTTGCTTCTGTGTTGCCCTAATCTTTTCCTTTGTCGTTCATTCTGCAACCCCGTTCATGGCATTTTCTCTTGTGGCATCCACTTAAAAAATTCTAAATACTTTCTTCAAACACTCCCCAAGCCACGCATAACACTACCACAGGATCAATCAATAAAATAATGCACCCCAATCAACTACAAATTTAGTTGGATCCTACTTCGAGCCTCTATTCATCCTTTGTGTGGGTGGAAGAGAAGGCGAAGCAACTGTGAATTGCATTTGCTTGCAAGTCTCCACGCCAGTGCTTCACACATTTTCTTCCTTCATTTGGTGTTGCTTTGATGGATCTCATTCTATACTGAGGAAAGCAATAGGCTTTGGTTTGACACATGCTAGTCACGTTGCTTGAAAATTTCTAAATCCTTTTGTTTATATTCTGCATTTCCATATTTGGCACGGGCCACACAAGCTTATGAGCCTCTAAAGCATTTTCATCATATTCATTTTTTGCACACATGGCGCCCCATAAGAGATTTGATCCCTCTACTACCTACGCCTACAATAGACCCCACTCCCTCAAACAACATGCAGGCCCCTTGAGAATGGGTGAAACCCTCTACTCAATCTAGTGCAGGCCTATTCTAGTTGTTTCTGAAGCCTTCTAAAAAAACTATTCATTCATTTGTTGTTTTGATGCATGGCATCCTCCTTGCTAGTACACAAGCTCTGCACCTTCTATTAGAGTTCATTTGCAAAAACAACAGATCCCTCTCAATGAGCACAAATGACTATTGACTAGTTTATCTTTCTGGTTGCTCCACCTCGTAAAAGCATAAATAAAACTTCCCCAAACAATTATAATACATTTTCACTATTCCTCAAACTGTCCTTCTCTGCTTTGATGAATTCTCATATCTATTTAGCCAAAAAATCTCCAACACTGCCAAAATGTGTCTCCTTGTTCTATGGTTTGAGCCTAGCACATACTCCATCGAGCCCTAACAAGAGCATCGATGATAGTCCATTTTGTGCGTGGCCAGCCTGGGGGTTTGTGAAATTATTTTCCACAGTTATTATGTGTGTTTCCTACAAGTGTTTAGATCCCTCCACTCACCTGGCGGCTCCTTCCCAACTGGCAACTTAATATTTGGAAGTCACTTTATTTTTAGAAGAATACCCAACTTCGGTATCAGAAGCACAGTGGTGGCTTGTTCTAATTCATTGTCAATCACTTATGTTTTCTCTTCCAGCATGCATTCTATTTTCCATGCCCACCTAGCCAGTATTTATTGGAAATGTTCTATAAATTTTCTCTGAATTGTGAGTTTGCTGTATTGTTCCATTAAGAGGAGGCAAAATGAAGACTGAGTACTACCCCCATGAATTGAATCATTGGGATGATTGCCATTTCTCGCACTGCCCTTGTTCAACTCCCTTTTGTCAACAATTTGCCTCTCTTAGTGAATTTGACATTCCATTTAGGCATTGAATCACATATTTGGTATCATGTCTATACTTCAATATTTACATGCACATTTATCCACTTTCAAATATTGATACATCCAATAGAGGTTTTCTTATCTTTTACATGAATCACTCCCTCCTTTTAAGATTCTTGCTCCATTTGGATTGTCCCCTTTATGATATGGTTACCATGAGTTCATATCTCTGATCCTGAGAGACCGTATTTCGACATGAATTCGCATTATATTGACTCATAATATTCCCACTATAATGTATGAATGCTCATACAAGCCCAAAACTGAGAAAGGCATGTCGGGTCCCCAAGTGGGCCCGACTAAAAAATATTTCATTTTCAAACATGTTTTATCTCAAATGACTCAATATTGCCTTTTGAAATGCATCTGGAATGGAAACTTGAACTGGGTCGTGATCGAAATTTGTTTTCATGCACATTTGAAAAATGAGCAAAATTGGTCAACATAGCTTTGGAATCGGCTCGAAAAACTTGTCAAACGACTTCCTAGAGCAATACAAACTTGCAAGCTTGTAAACATTCATTCCAAAAATGCAGTGCAACAAATGGCTTGGAGAAACAAATCATGAGGTGAAACTTATTAATCTATAAATTTGCTCAGTTGAACTTTTCTGAAACTGCACCTGTTTTGAACCAATTAAAACTCACTCAACTACCGATTTTAAAAAAATAGCAAATCAACTCTTGATGAGCTGCCATCAAACATATAAGTTCATTTAGGTACCCTAAGCACGTGTGCAAAAGGAATTTCCTTGAATCATCGTCGATCAAAAGTTACTTAGGGTCAAAGTTGACCACTTAGAAAGGTTTCTGAAAAATGCAGTTGCAAAACAGGAGAAATTGTATTTGGTTTTGATTTGTTAAAAATAGAAAAACAGATCACGAGGCTCTGAAAACTGACAATCGAGATCATATAGGTATGGAGAACATAGAAAAACATTATTTTTCTCATGACAGTTAACCAATTGCAAAATGCAAGCCCAAACACGAGGCTACTTTGCGAAACTAACAGTTTGCAAACAACAACAAAATGCAAAAACCCATCAGCTTCACTTTTCAAAACCCTGTCAAAACTAATCGTAGGAAGCTGAAAATTGACATGCACATTCACATATGTCAATTGAAAACGTCTGCAAATGGGTTTTGCTTGAAAATCAATAGGCCTCAAATTCTGACTTTCCAAAGTCGATCACTCAAACTGACCCCTCAAGTGCACTTCTGAAAGTGCAGAGGCAAAATTTCTGAAATGGGCATCTCAAATTTGCAAAATTTGAGAGTGCCATTAGTGGCTCCGACTGGGGATGTATGCCCCATGTGGGCATAGCAAGATTCCATATCTCTGGGGAGAGTAGACCAAATTCTGAGTCCATTATGTGTCCTTAAACTGCTCCCCTATTCAACTTTCATTTTTCAACTTCATTTGATGACCTCGGGTCACCAAATGAAAAAATGGGATTGAAAATTTACCTCCGTCAAACACTCAGTTTTTTATTGTCTGCCTTAGGCCAAATCTGAAAACACTATCATAGACCATCCACAAACTAGCCCGGTTATTAACATCTCCCATTATATCACTATGCTTTCCGATGTCACTTAGAATTATGTCAAACTACAATGTGCAATCAGACACTGACTGAAATTCATTATCATCATGACATTTTACCTTGGGCAGTTTATCATGATATTCCACTAAATGCTCATTCTCTTGGATTGAGAAATAGAAGCATTCATAGTCAATTTGATCTTTGATATCACAAACCTCGACATCAAAATCAGTTTGCACATCAAACTGAAAATTCTCATAAACAACTTGTTGTGTGTTATACATGTTATCTTCAAATATGTCAAAGACAAAAAATGCATATTCAGGAATATTCTTGTACTAATCACTGCAACCTAGGCACACCTTTTGACGCTTTGGTTCGGGTACATCAGAACACATCTTGGTATCAAGGAAATGAGAATCACATGCATCATTAACATCTAAGGAATGAGTAAATACATTCATCTTAGACTTGAGAAAATGTTCTGATTCATTTTTCACATCATCATTCCTTTCAAAACCAAATACCTCAAGTGAAGGCTCAAGTGCACCATCATCAACAAGGATATCGGGAAAACAACCTTGTGAACCAATAACCTCATGTACAACACCAACTGGTATGTGTGCTGATCCAAAAGTGAAAGACTCATTGCCAACTAAAAACTCCTCATTAGCAATGAAACTAAAATCCTCATTTCTCTTCACATAAATACCTTTCACATGTGGTGGAAACATGTCCATGTGCACATTCTAAAGATTAGGAGCATCAAACAAAAAGTAATTACACTCAACTTCACACTCATCAACATGAGATTCACCATTATTGTCACTGCTTGGCTACTCCACACATGGATTAATGACCTCTGTAGTATTAACACCATCTGCAACTTTACTGGCATATGAATCATCAATCTTTTCAATATCATCAATGGGTAATACTATTGATTCATCCATATACATACTTGACGAATCCATTATTTTATCATCATGATCATCATACATCACAAACTTTTCCATCTTAGCTTCATACAAACAATCATGAAAAGTAGGAGCATAAGCACACTCATCAACATATTTATCATATTCAACATTATGTTTTGAATCAAGATACTGATCACACACATGTTTGTCCTCAAACTCTGCATCATTCTCACAATGAAGATGCTCTATTGATTGTGAACCTGAATTACATTCGGTTTATTCACCATATGTAATTTGTTCCTTCACTTGTGGACAAATGACTTCATGAACATTTATATCGTTGCAGTCTTCAAGTGAGGAATATACTTCAACATCATTTTCAGAAAAGCAATCACAATCTTTAGAGAAGCAATCAGAACTATCAACCTCATAATGATTTTTGTCACACGAAAAATCCTCACTACATGAACCATGTTCAAAATCTTTTGAATAAATGCTTGAGGCTGCACTTTCACAACCATAGTCACTGTTTTCTAATGAAATTTCAGAAATACATGCCTTGTAATCACTGGCCACAACATGACATGAAGTATCACTTTGTATCTCATTTTCATCTCCATTATCAGAGACATCACAAGAGAAGCATTTTTGCATTTCTACTTTGTTACCATCCCATGTGTTATGATCTTCCTCACTGCTCCAAGGACTTGCACATGTACTGATTGTGGGCTGATCACAATGTTCATCCTCTAACATACTCTCTTCACTTATTTGCATTGTTGTCTGATTCTCTTCAAGAGGACAGTTGTTGTCTCCATTTTGAGAATTCACACTTTGTACATGACCACACTTTTACCTGATTCTACACTTCTCATCCAATCAGGTACTTGATCAAAGTTGTGGGGCTTCTTATCTTCTAGAAAAGTACTCAACCCAGGTTCAAAAATTTCACAAAACAAATCAATTCACATGGAATCCTCAGGCCTGAAATCTTTGGGAACTTCAATCAAGGCATCCAAAAATCTCAAAAATAACTTGAAATATGATTCCCCTTCCTGTCTTCTCATTTCATACAATTCTTGTACAAAAGATTTTATTATCAACAATGCTCAAATTATGTTTATGTTCAACTTGAAGCTCATTATGATCTTCATACTTTCATGATGGAGAGATCATACCAATAGAGGCACTGTTGTCTTGAAAATCATTTCCATTATTTGTTGCATAAATTCTATTTGCATTACCTGTGCTAGAATAACACACACTTGCAGCTAGATACCCTTTCATCATAGAATATTTCAAATTGTTCTCAATGACCATGGCAGTTTGATATGCCTGAAGTAATGTTGCAGGATCTTTATCCCTTAACAAGAATCCCATATTGTTGTCAAATGCACCAAGATACACAACCAAGCCTTCAACGTCATTTGGCCTTATGTACTCTGGGATCTCTCTCATTTCCTTTACAATTCAAAGATTGAAAACAGGGACCAACTCATCTTTACTTATATGGATCTCCATTAAAAAATTTCTCACCTCACTTGGATTTACCCTTTCACCAAATTGCTCAACAAAGGCTATCATAAAGTGATTCCATGAAGCTATAGAAAATGACAGTAAATATGAGAACCAATCCCTAGCATCATTCTTCAAAGATTGAACAAATAGTTTCATAACGTCCTCATGATTTACCTCATAGTCCACCATCACATCCATGAATGCTTGTGGATGCTTAGAGGTTGATTCTGAACTTTGCCCTGTGAATTTGGGCAAATACTGCTTGACATCTTTAGGGATTAGGTTGGAGAAACTACCAATACCATTGAAAACCAATGGCATATACCTTTCAATAGCAAAATTCCTTTGAGGGATTGAGACAACTTGTTTGACCTGCATACTTTTACTTTCTATTTCACAGGGAAACCCTCTTGTATACAAATTCAATCACTATCAACTTCATACATGGTTATCACTTACATCATTTTCAAAATCAACCATGATTCTAAAACATTGATTGAATACTTATGCCTTAAGCTTTATCAAAGACATAATTCAAAGTAAACATACTTCTCTACTCATGTTACATATTACATTTTAGAAGTATGGAAAGAACTACTGCTATTGTTCCCTTTCTTAATGCAGATTCATCTAATAGGGAACCAAAGTCTTCCTAAAACGTTCACATATGTTTTCCATACACAATTTCTTGAAAACCAAGAGTGAAAAATACCTGGGATTGTTGCAGAAGCTACAAATGGTTCTTCTGGTTGGAAATATTTGTAAATCTAGAACCGTATTCACCTCTTCATCAGGTTCTTTGGTAGAGTCGCCACCTCTTTGTAGAGGACAAAAAATTGATCAATTGGAAATTCTTCACAGGTCAAATTTCTTTAAGAACCAACACAAACACTACAACACCTTCTTATCCAATAGTATGATATCATATGGATTCCTTCCTCAAAATTTTTAGGGTACTTCATCACAAGAGCTCGAATCTGCTTCATCTCTACTGTAAATCTTTTGGTTCTTTCCCAGTTCTTCTTAAATAATGCACACTGGTGCATAGATCTCAAAGTCGCCACTCACAATTTGTGAGGTATTATGAAATAATCATGAAATATGGACAAATCTAGACAAGATTTACATTGAAAGATGAATTACAATAGATTATTTGGCAACATTTATGAGAATTGACTCACTTGACAAGGAGATTGAACATATCATAGCAAGCTCATGACTCTATAAGACAGAATAATCTTCAACAATGGTCCCTAGTAGAGTCACCATTTTGTTGGTGGTTTTTACTGTAACCAGGTTTATCTCCTAATCTACCTATGGAATTGCCAATTCCAATCAGGGGCAGTTGGAAGGACCTAGACCAACTGACGAGGATTTGAAAAGACCTCCTACACTTTGGGCTTTGCAAGACCTAGGAGGCTAATCCCATAATGTGTTTACAATCTCTACACCAAAATTATAAACAACATTAACTATAACATATGATCTCACTTAATAGCTCAACATAATGGGATAAAAATAAAAAGAATTGGTTGTTCATCAGTAATATCGGCCATTTGGAGCGTGAGATAATTACAACAACATTTCATAGTGAAAGATAATAATTTAGTTTTAAAGTTGTAGCAAGCTTCAGGTGAACACAAACAAACACTGAATCACAAAGAACAAATGCAACTCAGACCAGTGCCTTATTTCCATTGGAGGAGTCAAATTCACCAATACCTAATGGTTCATAGTAGATTCAACACATAGCATATAATGTCTCTAATTATATTGCCTTACAATATCACCAATATGTACCTCATCTCAATACTACTTACCAAATCCTTGTACAAAACATATCAACCTGCAAATTCATTTAAGCATTTTAATTAACTCGAATTAAAGCTAAAACAAGAATTGCATACACCACAATAGTGAGATGAACAAAATAACCCTTGATCACTTCATTCAAAATTCGAATACACTTGCACATAGGAGAGACATGAGCCTGGATTTATCAATTTAACTCAAATGTCAGTACTGTTATGAAACACTAAATCTTAATGAATTCAAATCCTACAATAAAAAGACTCAAAATCCAATCTATATTTTCTATGTCACTACAGATTTTACAATTTTCTATGCTGCTTCACCAAAGATTTCTGACTTGCCAACCTGTTACAATGAGAGAAGAAGAGAATATGTAGAAGAAAAGAATGTTCTAGAAGAAACCCTAAAACTGATCTGGAAATGCCATCTGGAAACACCTTCATCGTTGATCAGTAATTTGCAAAGAATCTTCTCCTCTCCCTGCAACAAACCCACTTTGTTTCCAAAACAACATTTTCCCAAGTTGCTCTCCAACAAAAAATATGCTCATGTGATAAAATTCTCCACTCAAAAATCACCCAGCAGCTGAAAGAAAAAAACTCTGCCCTATTTTCCCATGAAAATTCAATTTTGCCCTCTTATTTCTGTTGTTGCACATTATATTTAACTCCACTTTATTTCCCAACACAGACAATACATTCCTCAAATAAATTGAATATAAAATTCACTTAACTACTCCTCCCTCCATGTAAATTTATTTAAATAAAGTGAAAGAATTCACTTTATCAATACCCCTGCCCACATTTTGAAATTTTAATATCCAACACAAAAACAATTCACCCCCTATGTGGAAAACTCCATCCAAATTTACCCAACAATTGAGAAATAATTAAAAAAATGCACTACCCGTGAAAGTTCGTCACTTTTACCTTTTCTCATTAAAACTATTTCACCCCCCACTAAAACTTTATTTAAAGTAAAAACATTTAAATAAAAGCCATCAGACCCTTTGTAGTAATTATTCTTTGCTTCACTTAAAAAAAATGAATGAAAGTTTTCCTTAATAAATCTACCGGACAAAACAAGCCACACCGTTGTCAGCCCCACACTCATCTCCCCGCCATCCCGCAATAGCTAACTCGTGCCCACTTTTGGATCGTGATATGGCGGGCAACGACCAAGATCCTACTGCATTTCATCGAACTTTCTCACTATTGATCTTTCCATTTGCTTATGTGTTTCCCTAATCTTTTCCTTTGTCGTTCATTCTGCAACCTCGTTCATGGTATTTTCTCTTGTGGCATCCACTTAAAAAATTCTTAAGACTTTCTTCAAACATTCCCCAAGCCGCACATAACATTGCCATAGGATCAAGCAATAAAAGAATGCACCCCAATCAGCTACAAATTCAGTTGGGTCCTACTTTGAGCCTCTATTCATCCTTGGCGCAGGTGGAAGAGAAGGTGAAACAACTATGAATTGCATTTTCTTGCAAGTCTCCGCGCCAGTGCTTCGCACATTTGATTCCTTCATTCGGTGTTGCTTTGATGGATCTCATTCTATACTGAGGAAAACAATAGGCTTTGGTTTGACACATGCTGATCACATTGCTTGAAAATTTGTAAATCCTTTTGTTTATATTCTGCATTTCCAATGGGCCACACAAGCTTATGAGCCTCTACAGCATTTTCATCATATGTATTTTTTGCATACATGGTGCCCCATGAGAGATTTGATCCCTCTACTGCCTGCACCTACAATAGACACCACTCCCTCAAACAACATGCGGGCCCCTTGAGAATGGGTGAAACCCTCTACTCAATCTGGCGCAGGCCTATTCTAGCTAATTTTGAAGCCTTTTCAAAAATCTATTCATTCATTTGTTGTTTTGATACATGGCATCCTCCTTGTTGGTACACAGGCTATGCACCTTCTGTTAGAGTTCATTTGCAAAAACAACAGATCCCTCTCAGCGAGCACAAATGACTATCAACTGGTTTATCTTACTGGCTGCTCCACCTTGCAAAAGCATAAATAGAACTTCCCCAAACAATTATAATACATTTTCACTGTTCCTCAAACTGTCCTTCTCTACTTTGATGGATTCTCATATCTATTTAGCCAAAAACTCTCCAACGCTTCCAAAATGTGTCTCCTTGTTCTATGGTTCAAGCCTAGCACATACTCCATCGAGCCCTAACAAGGGCATCGATGATAGTCCATTTTGTGTATGGCTAGCCCGGGGATTTGTGAAAGTATTTTCCACAGTTATTTTGTGTGTTGCCTGCAAGTCTTTAGATCCCTCCACTCACTTGGTGGCTCCTTCCCAACTGGAAACTTAATATTTGGAAGTCACTTTATTTTTAGCAGAATACCCAACTTAAGTATCAGAAGCACAGTGGTGGCTTGTTCTAATTCATTGTCAGAGCATAAGCCAATCCATCTAAATGGATTATTGGAAATATGAGGTGATAAGTTAGCAAATCAAAGATTGTCGATCACTTATGTTTTCTCTTCTAGCATGCATTCTATTTTCCATGCCCACCCAACCAGTATTTATTGGAAATGTTCTATAAATTTTCTCTGAATTGTGAGTTTGTTGTATTGTTCCATTAAGAGGAAGCACAATGAAGACTGAGTACTACCCCCATGAATTGAATCACTGGGATGATTGCCATTTCTCGCACTACCCTTGTTCAACTCCTTTCTGTCAACTATTTGCCTCTCTTAGTGAATTTGACATTCCATTTAGGCACTGAATTACATATTTGGCATCATGTCTATACTTCAATATTTGCATGCACCTTTACCCGCTTTCAAATATTGATACATCCAATAGAGGTTTTCTTATCTTTTACATGAACCATTCCCTCCTTTTAAGATTCTTGCTCCATTTGGATTGTCCCCTTTATGATATGGTTACTATGAGTTTATATATTTGATCCTGAGAGACCTATTTCGACATGAATTCGTATTATCTTGCTCATAATATTCCCACTATAATGTATGAATGCTCATACAAGCCCAAAACTTAGCAAGGCATGTCGGGTCCCCAAGTGGGCCCGACTATTTTTTTTTTGTTTTCAAACAAATTTGATCTCAAATGACTCAATACTTCCTTTTGAAATGCATATGGAATGGAAACTCGAACTAGGTTGTGATCAGAATTTGTTTTCATGCACATTTGAAAAATGAGCAAAATTGGTCAACTTAGCTCTGGAATCGACTCAAAAAATTGGTCAAACAACTTTTTGGAGCAATAAAAACTTGCAAGCTTGTATACATGCATTCTAGGAATGCAGTGCAACAAACGGATCAGAGAAAGAGATAACAAGGTGAAACTTATTAATCCGTAAAGTTTCTCAGTTGAACTTTTCTGAAACTGCACCTGTTCTAAACCAATTAAAATTCACTCAATTGTCGATTTGAAAAAAATAGCAAATCAACTTCTGGCGAGCTGGCATCAGACATATAAGTTCATTTAGGTACCTTGAGCATGTGTGCAAAAGGAATTTCCTTGAATCATCGTCGATCAAAAGTTACTCAAGGTCAAAGTTGACCACTCAGAAAGGTTTCTGAAAATTGCAGTTGCAAAATAGGAGAAATTGCATTTGGTTTCGATCTGTTAAAAATATCAAAACAGATCATGAGGCTCTAAAAACTGAAAAATGAGATCATTTAGGTATGGATAACGTAGAACAAAATTCATTTTCTCATGATAGTCAACCAATTGTAAAATGCAAGCCCAAACAAGAGGCTGCTTTGCAAAACTGACATTCTGCAAACAACATAAAAGTGTAAAAACCCATCAGCTTCACTTTTCAAAACCCTGTCAAAACTAATCATAGGAAGTTGTTAATTGACATGCACATTCACATATGTCAATTAAAAATTTCTACAAATGGGTTTCACTTGAAAATCAATAGGCCTCAAATTCTGACTTTCCAAAGTGGGTAACTCAAACTAACCCCTCAAGTGCACTTCTGAAAGTGCGGAGGCAAAATTTCTGAAATGGGCATCTCAAATTTGCACAATTTGAGAGTGCCATCAACAAGATGAACTCATTTCAAGGCTCATGAAGAACTGGTCAGAATTATGATACTGGAGATAGATTTGGAGGAGTTGTTGCTACCAAGTTGGTGTAGGCTACATGATTCAACAAATTCAAAGTTCACACAAGTTTTGTCAAGCAACAATCAAGCAAGTGAAAGAACAAGTGGAGTAGCCTAATGCAAAGCCTCCTACTATTATTTTAGAGAATGTACCAAAAGTAAATGAACCTTGGCTAGAAGATAGCTCAGTTGAGTGCAGCTCATAAAATAATTTTGGGATAGCAATAAAAGAGGAACAATATAGTCCCAATAATGATACAATGGACCCAAGTTTTGAACCATTGGTTAACCATCAAGGGTCCTTCCCTTTTATAGATGATTTACACATGGTTGATGACAACTTCGTGAGGAATCCTCAAAGGGCAATCACATATCAGCTTTCAGTCCTCTTGACAAAGTAGAGTCATTCATTGACTTCTTTCCATTGGGAGCTATACTGCAAAATTATGACACTGAACAATGGGAAGTTTCAACAAATGGTCATGAAAATGACATATTACCTAAACCTCCAGATGATGAAGCGGTCAAAGTCTAGGATGACGAAGTGGATGCCTCAACAAATAACATCATTGAATACGAAATGAATGAATATTCTGATGAGCAACAACCTGAGAAATCATTGATTTGGCTGATCAACCATATCAAGTGTTCACACCTGAAGACCGAAGCAAGGAAGTTTTAGAGACTGCCATCAAGAGTGATATACCCTACTAGTTGTAGACTACAATGGGGAGTTCTTTTATCCTATCTAACCCAAACCTCCTTTCACAAGCCAATGAATTTAGCAAAACAAATTCATCCATATCATGGTTTTAGGACATTCAGCATCATTAAATTGAAATCAACATGAAGGGTATTAAGGAGGACAACATGTTTCCTTTTGAGTACAACAATCAAGTGGACACAAGGGCTGCAAATGATCAGCATGACAATGTGTATCTCCTTGAATAGAAGCCAATGGAGGTTGTGGACCATAGGGAGAGCTCGAAAGAAGTGTTGGATGATTTGTTTCCTCGGCCTTCCATGACAATAGAATTAGGTGAAACATTCCAGGAATATGATTTTTTTGGTTCTTTACATGGTATATTTCTAGATAAATTTGATTGTGCTTTGTAGATTTCCAATGCGAGGAAATGTTGCACCACCAACTATGTCCTCTTGAAGCTAACAATACATGGTTTGATGATGTTACACACATTTTGAACAGTCAAGTATCGTTGTCCACGTGCGAGGAAATCTAGATTGTATCTTTCCTTGTTTTCATGAATACTCATACTTATCACTTTTATTATGGGCCCGAAAGAAGGCATACTTGTTTATGGATTGATCACAAGCTTCATGAATCTCCTCAGTTGTTGGTTTTTCTTGATTTTATCACTGAATTTGAATGTTGCAACATTAGTTTTTTCCTTGCTAAATATAAGGAAAAATTTGCATGGGTTAGGGTCCTATTACTATCACCCTGTTGCATGTGTATACATTACGAGGTCATATAGGAGTGAGTGCTAGTTTTCCTTGTCTAATCATTGTTCACTTTGAATCTCTTTGTACATAGCTTGGTTTGTGTAATGTAGTTTTCTTTTGTTTTACTTTCCTTCTTTCATTAGATTAGGCAGTTTTTTGTAGATTAGATTGCTTTAGGATAGTTTCCCTTTAGCTTTCTTTCTCTTCCCATCTTTGGTTAGTTTAGATGGTTGCCTTAGGTTAGTTTTCTTTCGAATTGGGTTTCCTTATGGTTTGCTTCTTTGCTTGGGGTCCCTCTATTTGCTTATGGCTATGTCTTTGGGCACAACAATCATTTTATTAATTGGGGGTTGTTCTAAGTATTTCCTTAACAAAATCTAATCATGTTTTTAGAAAGGATGGCGAAGGTCTTCTACTAGTTTTAAATGACTTGGATGTTTGATTCAAAGAGGATAAATCATTGGTTCAATCTGATTCTGACGTTGTTTGAAATATCTTATCTCTCACACATGTTAAGAATCTTGAGATTGTTGTAAGTTCCTTTGTGAACTCTTGTTAAGTGAAAAATCCTAAATTTTGCTTCAGTGCCACTGTGATTCTCAACCCTGAGTGCAAGCTTTGTTGCTTGTGGGTTGAAATGAAATGAAAAGAATAGAAAAGAAAAATCAAAGGAAACAAAATGAAAGAAAGAAATGAAAACAATGAAAATCAAAAGAATGAAATTCAACTTTCAAGAGGATCCAAATAACTCTATCGAGGCTATGGACATCTAACTAGAAATAGAGCTATGTTCAAGAGAATCATAGTGACAACCTCGTCGAGGCTATGGATGTCTGACTGGTAGTGAGGCAATGTCCAAGATGCTTTTGGAGCTAGAATAATTCACGTAGCTTAACTTGGCGTATCTTAAGTTCTTGTAACGACTTAAGGATGAGAATGAATACATTTGCACACACTTGGATTTTCAACATATAGCAAGTTGGATTTACTAGTGGTTTTGATCTTTTGGTCATCTTTAGGTTTGTTTGACCTAATGTGAAGGTTGAAACTAGAGATTCTGGGTTCTTGATTTCAATTTGTCATCGAAATGCTTCGAAAAATTTCCCCAGTAGAGTCACCATTTTTTGTGCATGTTTTACACACACACCCCATTGGAAGCAAGGACCCCCCTTTTTTCACTTTCGTCTTGCTCCTGTCGGTTTGGTCCCTTCTCTTTTGCTTCACTTCCGTAGTCATTTTTGGCTTTGGGTCGAATTTTCCTTTGGATCTAGGATGTTTCCATGATGCCTAAGTGAAATGTTAGGTTTTTGTTGAGTTTGGAGGAGTTGTGGAAATTTCATTGTAGAAGTCCATCTGTGAAAGTCCATCCACAGAAAGCCATTTGTGAATGTCGTTGCAACAGCGCTGGACCCTCCGACTTCCACATTTAGTTTTCCCACAATTTTGAAAGTGACAAGATGAATGGTTTGATGAAATTTAATGACTTTGATGAGTGTTTTGATGCATTTCGAGGCTAAATTTGCATGATTTAGTTTGATCTATTACATCTCGAGGTGTGCAGGGAATTTAATTGCAGATACAATCATATGAGTTCCCATCCATACAATGTCGTTCTTATGACACCAGTTCCTACATGGAACCTGCCTCACCATTCTTTGCAAACGACATTGTTGTCACTCATTCTCACAACTTGCTCATTTCTACAAACATTATAGTCGGCCACTATACCAATTAACGGTCTGGGCTTAGTAATTGAAATGAATTAATAGATTAATGGTTGAAGGCTTCGAGGGTGTCACGTAGGTGAGATCAATATGTGAAGGGGGCTAGATTGCAAAGGGTATTGAGGGCCTTCCAAAGCATGCGGACTTTGGCCTCGCGAGGGCCATCTCCCCAACGTCGCTTTTCGGCATTACCTTCTTGGCTTTTTGCATGTTGTTTCTCACGTGTACTTTTACATTGCGGAGGCCATCACCTACTAGGTTATTCAAAACGACATTCATGGGTGGCATATTCGAATGATATCCCCATAAGCAACCTAACACACTTTTAGAAACAACTGCTTTGAGGATGATGTCGGGGTATGGAATTTATAACTGACGGTTATAACATTGTCATGTGAGTGGCTCCAAATATATTCAAACATGAGAAAGGTTGATCACAGCACCATTAACTCACAACAAGTTTCGAAGAAAAAAATGAGGCTCTGTTGCACATAGTTTCTAGGCCTCGCCACCTAGTAGGTTCGACATTCAAAGATTATTGTAATCTGATCGTGTTACCCTTCTCGTAACACTAGCAAAAGAAAATCATTTTAATTAGGGGCAGTTATTATCTTTAAGATCTCAAAAATCTTAGCTTTGCCCATCTTTCGTGGAACTCTCATTGCAGGTGATAGTCACATCTTCGTCGGCATATCTGCACAGCATACCTGCATCAATTTCCCATAGACCACCCGTTAACCTTGGAGGTTGGAAATTGAAGGAATCGTTTAAATCATGAAATGAAAGAATTTTGATAATTATCTTCTTTTCACAAAAGGAATAGTGCCTGATGGAGTTTGGTGATGTGAATGTCGTTGGCCTCCATGATGGCACTGGACCTTTCAATCCGCGTAGGAACTCTCTTCTAAAAATTATTGACATAATTGACTCGTGACGACAAGAGAGAAACTCGGCGTATTTAGTTTTGTGTAGCAAGGAGCTTTAATTAACAGAGATGGCTGGCAGTCGTGGTATGGGTGCCCTGTTGAATTATGTATTGTACCTCAAATCGAAATGACTTGTAATATGGCTAGCATGGGCATCAAAGGTCTATTTATAATTTTGGTAGATGATGGGATAGGAATTTATGCTTTTGTTGTGAGCTTTGTGTAGGACCATGGGATTTTGATATCTCTTTCTCGTGCCCCTTTTTTTGTACTAGACAATGCATCATTTGATAGTCAACAGTGTTATTTTGCAATACGATGGGCAATCGAGGTCTCATTATATCGCAACATATGAGTGACTGATCCTCTCAAAGGATAGGCTCGTGATGATCCCCTAGATTTCTATGGCTTCCCCAAGGGAAATATTGGTTGGTGCGACGGGCTAGTCTTTTGGCTGGTGTACTAGCCATCATGACTTCGAGGCGTTGGCCAACAAATACCGACGCTAAAGGGATGATTTCGGCTTAAAGTGAGCATGTGCTGCATTTTGAAAAGCTATTAAGTGGTTTGTTGATAAAGGTATCTAAAATGATGCACCCTTTTGAATCATCTAAAAGATGCATCAATGGTGACCAAAGGGGAATTCTATATAAAGCTAGCCGAAGGAGATTATTGCGGGTATTGATCACAGAGAAATCCTTTGTGGGAGCCATGAGCATATACATGGACCAAACGACATTTTAATACCGGCTCCCCGTAGCGTTCAACCCATAATTCAAGCATTTTCACAAGCCCATCGCTCCATCACACTAACTTTTTATTTAAATGGTGACATGATTTAAGGAAAACATGAGTAATGCGGTGGGCAAAGACCCTGATCAAATTCGAAAAGCTACAACAATGACTCGTTACACCTGCGGAGTATTGCGAGATTAATCATTTGAGAATATTTGTGAATCCTTTATTTTCTGGGAGGGAGTGATTGTTCGGGTTGTGCATATACACTTCATCCTCTTGCATAGTATGGACATCTGTGAGCTGCAAGTTATCTTGATGGTGGGAATCGATTATCATTGGTAACCACCCATAAATTTCTTTATATTTCTACAAGATTACATCATGTGTTGTATAGAGCAAATTGATTGTGAATCCTTCATTTTTCTAGATGGTTAAGAGTATAGGAAAATCAATACATTAAATGAACTCTTACAACTCAGTGAGGATTGAGGACACCATCGTGTTTGGCGGAGTGAACTATCTGAGTAAGCCGAGTATTGAATTGCATCCACCAAAGATCGAAGCAGTGGAAATAGACCCATGTGTGAATCACATAGCTCAAATCAAAGGATCGTGGTTTATGGAGTACTACCAATGGTGCGGGAGTTTTTTAAAATTTTGAACAAGTGTGAAAGTGTGTGTTGTGGGGGACGTCGCTTCCATGTCATTTTTACAACGATCTTACCATGGCTTCCCGTGACATTTTTTACGCACCCCACCTCATGCGGACTTTGACTGTATGGAAGCCACTGCCTATTTTTCCGTCTGAATGGCTTTTCAAGATGACATCTCCGCAAACACTATGGAGAATATGTTTACATAACGAGGTGCTTTAGGTAATATTTTTTTTTTGATAGTTGCGAGATTGGCAAACTCGTTATTCTCATGGATGCAGAACCAACAAATGAAGATGTTATTTCTCAAGGAGCTTGCAACTATTAATTCTTGGAATTCAAGCAAACGCAAGTCTCGGAGGATGCCTTTTTCTGCCACAAGCATGGCATACACCCCGAAGTAGAAAACTGGACGCAACGTATAGCCCTTTTGGGAACAATCAACAATGAAATCAGAAACCAAATTTCAAAACCTTTGTCATGAAAATGCTCATGTGATGAAGCATCTGAGATTGCAATATCTGCGATACTTGTATATACCAATGACTTCACGATATGCTATTACAGTGCAGGTATATAAATGCTCATGAATGATCTTGGAGTTGTGGGGATTAAATATGGGGATTCCATGTGGAGGTGCCATAGAATGGTGCCAGAGATCGTAGTTTCTATAATGCCAAAAGTCCACCCTTGCAAAGATCCGTGCTATAGGGATGGACACTACTTATGCAGAAAAGACATCCGACACACAAAGTGACGACACCCACAGTGATAAATCTCACGATACCCCCATTTCCACAATCTTTGCAACATTCACCCGATCCATGGTGTAAACATATGAACTAAAATTCTTGTTGTGAGACTCCTATGTATGACATTCTACCTTAAAAAATAAATAGGCTCTGATGGTTTTGAGGGTGATGATGATAAAACCTACATGCAATGCGGCTCAACATCAATTGAAATTATTTAATCTGCAATAGTTCTAGAAATGCCTTATAAAGAGGTTAATTTGTGCATCACAGTTCGATTTACTCATAGGGATATGCATAAAAAGAATATTCATTTTGAATCTTGAAGAACGCATAAATCATGTGTGGGTATGCCATGTAAATATGTCGTGCAGGGATTATTTGCAGAAAGGCCGTGCGGATATGCCTTCGGACGGCACCAGAGACCGCGGCCTCCACAAAAGACATGTTCGCATGAAATACCCACAAACCCTGTTCCAATTACTCAAATAAAACCACCATATTGAGACTTTCCATGTTCGATTATAAATGATGATGGTGTTGTGCATTGATAAGCAATCCCCTTTCTAATATCATCCCATGTTTCTATCGAAAACCCACACATCCAATACTATCATCTGTTGTTGGTGAAATGATAGAAACCACACCTACATGAGTAAGAGTGCTTTACTGCAATAGACACTACTGCAAGCCAAGGTAGAAGCTTTCGCCATGAAAGAGATAGAATTATGTGTTTGCAAGTGCCATGCAGAAAATACTCTTCCCATGCCCTGGCATGAAATATGAAGACTCATCTTAAGAATGTCCTGTCATCATGATGTATGTGAAAGTTTTATGAATGAATAAGGCGTATATAAAGGAAGGATCGCATTGACTAAGGAGTGACATTACGCAGGGGTTTAGAGTATGTCTATGTGCCTTGAGACCATCAATTGATCATACGGAGTGCGTGAAAATAGTGTGGGCTTTTGTTAGAACATTTCTACACCACTGTTTGAGAGGACACAACATTATGCTAAATCTTTGGATTGTCACGGGCAGAAACTTTTGTGCGGAATTCCATTCATGCTATGTTGTTTTCCTTTTCAGAAAACACTCAAACAACCTCCACATCTTTATTTTCTGCATCCCATCTTTGCAGGAACTTTAGTTGTGGATGTCATTCGTCCTCATACCGACATGTTCTCATTTCATTCCCGCAAGATACGACTCTTCGCACCCTATTTGGATGTGCATACATGGCTATCTAATTGAGTAATCAAGATGGGGGAGATCTCGTGCCACATGCAAATATTATCCTCACTTCCAATTATTTTATATGGGCATATAATTACTAAGAGGATTTATCCTTTGGCATTTTTAATTGATTGATTGGTTTTGGAATTAAAAGAGTTTTCTTAAGAGGTCTTTAATTAATATTTAATATCTTGATTTAGCATTAATTAAATATTCTATGGGCCAAAATATATTTTAAAAGTAAAATAGCAAGGAAGTATTTCATATCTCTCGAAACAAAATAATCTCTTAAGCTATGATTCTTATTTTACAATGATTATTTATTACTTTAGGGGTATTGCAGGAGTTATGTCACAAGGAAGATAATTATCAAGAACTTGCATATGGATTTGTGCCAAGTTTGCAAGGGAGAGTGTCTTTGCATGAAGTGCATACAGAACCGTGTCGAGGAGGGGATTTTGTTTCAAGTATATTCAGTGAATATATGACAAATTTCCAAAGGAGTTTGCTTATGAAAGCATATCAACAATAATTAGGGATGATAAAGATTTCCACAAGGGGGATTTTCTTGCCTATGGACGCACACCAAGAACATTTGATTGCCAAAATCTACCTAAGAATCCACACCAACCAAATGTGCAAATACTTAAAGAAGAACAACATGGGGATCATTTTATTTCCCACTAATGAGAATTTCATTATAATCAAGGAGGATATTCTTGCTTCTCAGTGATGCAAATCTGCAACAATATTCACTTGATCGGATGAAAGGATGCTAGAAATATATCAACAAAAAATAGATTTTAATAAGTTTCCGACTATAGGACAAAACTAACTTAAAGACAAAATAAGTTAGAGGACAAAATAGGGAAAAGATAAAATGGTAGCCCATTTTATAGTGCAATATATTGTATTCATCCTAGGTGATGTGAAAACCCTAAGCTAGAATGAATCTGAGTCATTCATTGTAAATTAATACTAACCATTCATTCTACTTTTTGAAAACTATAAATAGGGGCTTGCTCCTCATTTACAAAGAGAGATGAGTTGTTTTGTAAATACACTCTACAACAATATATAAATAAAAGAATTGAAGTTGATGGTTTCTTTGAGTTTGATCATTGTGTTTGCATGATTCAACCTCCATATTTCCTTTTAGCTTGTTCATTTATTGTTATGTCTAGTTTCAACTTGCTAGTTCATGAATAACTTTAATGGTGGTTGTATGTTGTAGTATTTGATGAGCTTCGAGCTCATACTTTTAGTAATTTATTGATGATAAATTGTTGTGTAAAGTTAGTTTGAGCTCCTTTATATGCTGCACCTAAGTTCAGCTATTTATTCATGCTAAATAGGCGAATGATATAGTCTAAAAATATTCAAAGAACCTTAGAAGATTGCACTAGTTTTGTTATACTATAGATGATTCTTGGTTAAGCAAAACTTAGTTTGGGAAGTTTGTCTACTACAATATTAGCCATTTTTACTGTTGTTCATAGTCTAGAGTTAGGATAAATTTTTAAACCCTCACATCTTTTTATATTTCTTTGAAAATATGAATTAGTTTAGGATCCCAAGCATCACCATACTGTTTAATTTAATGATTAAAGTGAGTTTCAACTTTTTGTTTTGAATTTACAATCATTGTTCGTCATTTCTAGAACTTTGAAACTCCATTACAGACCTAAAACTTCCATGCTTTGTGAACCATAAAGGCCCCTTGTGTTTACTAGTAGATCACACATCAACAATTGAGCTATTTTTGCAAAGTCATAACTTGACATTTGAGAGACCTTAGGATATTTTTTGCAACTTATTTGTAGGGAATTATCTTTCAAGAGACATTAAACTTGGGGTATGTTTGTGTTGAGAAGTGCAAAAATACCCATCAACAGAATTGTGACTAAGAAGTCGGTCCTCTATCCACCAGTCCAGCCTCAAGGAAATCTAGAGCAAACTATTTGGCCTACCCTTGATGAAGAAGACCATTATTCTTTGTAGACTCTCATTACTATTGAACATAGCCCCTTGTTGATTAATCAAGATGAGGATTATTTAGTTACCCACATAATACAGAATAACTATGGTAGGAACCCACAACAACAAGACTTTATTTCATTTTTGTATGATCCACTGTGGAATATTATACCTACAAATTCACTAGAAGAAGTATCCCAAATTTTCTATTCTTTATTGCCACAACAATGTGTCCCAAATATTAGTGGACTTGAACTTTCATCTGTGCAATCAACATCCAAGATATTATAAATCATGTCAAGTAGAATGTCGAATGTTAACAATGGATTAATTGTAGAACAATAAAATTCTCTAAACACCATGTTGCAAGCACACATAGCAACCTTTGCATGAGACTACCATAACATGAAGGAGATTTATCTAGACCTATGCATAGGATATACATAAATGATGGGTTCAAACCAATTAGACAACCCTAGAGAAGGATGATTCCTACATTAAGAGAAATAATTAAAATTGAGCTACAAAAATTACTTGATGCAGGTTTCATTTACCCTATTTCTGATAGCCAATGGGTATCAAATCTAATTATTATCCCCAATAAAGGAGGAAAATGGAGAGTATGTGTGGAATATAGAGAGCTAAACACAACCACTAGAAAGGATCACTTTCCACTACCTTTCATTGACCAAGTGCCTGATTCCCTAGTAGGTAAAAAGTACTTCTCCTTTCTAGATGGATTTAGTGGCTATAACTGTTGGCATATGGCTGGAGAGATTGTTGGCATGTGGTTTGTAAGTGTTTTCATTGATGGCAACCCAAGTCATGCATCCGAATGTGTAGCATAATTTTGGATCCTATCGGCAGAACAAAATAAAGAATAGGGCATCCAGTTAACAGGCATAAAAGTTGATCTAAACACCTTACTAGATAGATATTTTGGGTTGTGGATCTCTGAGGAAGGCCTGTTTATGTTTGTAGTATCTTGGTTTTGATGCACACTCACTGGTACATGATCTAGGAGGTATGGTGCACTAATTTGTTGGCTATCTATGCTAGAAGGCTAAGCCGACAAAGATAGAAATCGCAGATGTATAAGATGTAATTAATTATAAGTCATCATGTTGGATTAACTGTTATTTGGGTCCTCTCTTTGTCTTCAGTGACTTTGGAGGATGTGCATAAAGATTTAGTGGTGGATCTAGCCGACAAGATAAAAGTAACTTAATATTTTATAAAGTCGATTGTTGGATGAATAGGTCCTTGATCATGGATATATAAGAGGTTGTTTTTATCATTTAAGTATGTAAGAAGGTGTGTGAATAAGTGTGTGTAGAAGTGTGAATTGCGAGATTCAGTAGTGCAGTAGTGCGAATTAAATCATAAGTGATGCGAAGAGCAGAAAAGAGTAGAATAGGTCAAAACGAAGTGCAGAGTCAGAAAGCAGATCCAGAATCAGATCTATGAGCTTCATTGGAGTTGTCACTTGGAATGAATAGATGATACTATCTCAGTTCACCCTTTAGATGGTTTTAATCTGAATTTTGTAAGGCAGTAAGCCTTTCTCTTTGAGCAATGAGCTCTAGGCAGTGTGCCTGAATGCAAGTGCATTCCTTTTGTAAACAATTATATCTTGAGTACTCAAATTGTGGATTAACCTCCACCATGGTTTTTCCCCTAATAGGGTTTCCACACAAAAATCTATGTGTCATGGTGTTATGAATGTTTACTTTGAATGCATACATCTTTTCTTTAATGCAATAATGAAATGGTTTCAAGTTTTAGATAGATGGAGTTTAAATATTGTTGAACATTGATTCAGCCCCCCTCTCAGTGTTCCCTTGGGTCCAACAATTGGTATTAGAGCTAGTTCTTCTGAAGAAGCTTCGCAGCTTGAGGTGGATCTTGGAATGTGATGGACTTTGGTAGTCTTCAACAACAGTTTCTGGTGGCACTTGATGACCTTGATCAGTTTAAAGCAAAAGTTCAAGAATTGAAAGCAAATCTTAGAGATGCTAAAAAATTCATTCAGTCATTGAAGGATCAGATAGTTAAATCCAGGGTGAAGAGGAAATATCTTTGTGATCAGATACAATAGAAGGAGAATGAAGACATGGATGATGCTCACCTGAATCAAACCTTGAAGAAGATAACCGAAGAATGTGAAAAGCTTACTAGAGATAATACAAACCTAAAACATGAGATAAAATATATGATGATGAAGATGACTAAAGAGATAGAAGAAAGGAAGAAAAATGAGGAAAATCTTGCTCAGTCCCTAAAAGAGAATCTGATGAATGCAACAGAATAAGTGGAGAATTCACTCAGTTGGAAAGTGAATTACAAAGAACCAAAAACAATGAAGAAAAACTTGGTAAGTAGATTACTACTCTTATGAATGATCTTGTCATTGCAAATGAATACAAAGAAAATTTTAAGATTAGTTCAGTAAAGCTTGATGAGCTAACTCAAGGACACAAGAGTGGAAATGATAAGAGAGGTCTTGGATATGAAAAGGGAGAAAGCTCTAGATCGGGACAAGAGTTACAAACATAACATAAATGGAAGGTATCCGGCAAGACAACCTAATGCACAAAAGTTTAATGGGTATTTTTTTTCCTGTAATAAGTTCGGTCATATGGTTGCTCAGTGTAGAAGTAATTTGAGGGGTAAGTGCACCAAGATGGTTCCCAAAAAGGGGACTTAAGTGGACAACTTTTTTTTGAAATCAGGAAATACTGACCTTGGACGTGAAATTGAGGATACTTACACTCAAAATTTTGAGATGGAACAAAAAGAAGGATTCAAGTGCTCTGAGTCTACTTTTTAAAATACTAATTTATTTTGAAAATGGCTGAGATTAAGGGGTTCAAACGAGGGACGTACACAAATTGGTGTTATTTTTGTAAAAAAACATAACATAGAAACTCTTGTACGACCCTCGTACGATGAATTTTTTTTTAGTATTTTTAAAATTGCTACGATTAGAAGTTAGCTAATAGTATGTAGTTGATGCATGATTTTTTTGATAATATTTTAATTAATATTTTATTTTTTACTAATTTTCGAAGTGGACACTTCCTGAAAAATATAATTTTGGCCGTGCTACCCCTACAAATTTGGGAAACTAATTGAATTTTATTTTTATTTTTTTTTAATTTGTAGAATGGAGTCTAGTTTCTAAAAATGTAGTTTATTTGAAAATTTGATAAATGGTTAATTTATAACGAAAAAAATACCAAACACTATTTTTTGGTAAAAAAGAGACATACAAACAAAAAAAATTATGTTTGAAAGGCTTAACATAGTTAGAAAGTGAAAAAAATTACATCATTGGATAGCTAAGAGAGAACCCAACATTACCCATGTGTTCAATTTTTTCAATATTGAACCACATGCAATCCTGACGATGAGCACGAACCCGATTATGTGAAAAATTGTAGAATTTGCAAAAACACATCTCTGGTCGTTGAGAATGCCCTCCAAGCCTTTGGGTTGGTATTCCAAAGCAAATACCAATCCTAAGGCTTTGGGATTCCCAAAGCAAGATATAACGTGAGCGCGTTATAACCCGCTCGTGTTATATCTCAATTTTGACATGTTTTGTGAATGCATTGACAAAATGCGAGTGCGTTATAACACGCTCGTGTTTTGGTCTACATTGAATTTTTTTCTTCTCTTTTTCTTATCTCTTTGCTCTTGTTATCTTTCAAGGAAACTATATATATGAAATAAACATTTAACTTTAAGTTATATTTCATGTATATAGGCAGGATGTTTGAGAGTGGATTCAGATCTCTAGGAGTTATAATGCAAATTCTAGTTTCTGAAAGATCTTAAAAATTTCAGACTTAGTCAAATTTCAGTAATCAGCATGTGAAATTTCAATAATTAGAAGGTCAGATTTTAGTAGTCAGCAAGTTCTATCATCTTTCTCTCTCACTCTCTCCTTCTCTCTACTCTCTATCTCTCCACTCCCTCTCTCTCTCCATTCCTCCCTCTCTCCCCTCTCTCTCTTCTAGTTTTTGGAAGATCTCACAAATTTCAAACTTAGTCAAATTTCAATAATCAAGAGGTCAAATTTCAGTAATCAAAAAATTGTATTATTTCTCTCTCTATCTCACTCATTTTTGTCCCTTACACTCTAGACCTCTCTCTCACTATCTCTATCCCTTTTTTGACTCTCTCTCCCTTGATCTCAAGAAATCTCTCTTTGTCTTTCTCTCCTTTTCCCTCTAATTCTCTCTACCTCACTTCTCTCTCCCTCTCCCACCTTCCCTCTCTACTTATCTCTCTCTCTACCTACCTCTCCCTCCATCACGCCCTACCACTCTCTCTCTCTCTCTACCTACCTCTCCCTCCATCACGCCCTACCACTCTCTCTATTTCTCTCTAGCTAACCTCTCTCTCACCTCCCTCTCTATCCTTCCATACTTCTCTCTTCCTCTCTTCTTCCCTATCCACTCTCTATCTCCCAATCGCTCTCTACCTACCTCTACATCCATCAAACCTTACCACTCTCTCTACACCTCTCTCCCTCCCTCCCTCATTCCCTCTCTACTTCTCTCTATCTCACCTCTCTCTCTACCTCTCCTTCCATCTCTACTTATCTTTATCTCCTCTCTCCCTCTCTCTACCTACCTCTCCTTCAAAAACTCTTTATTTCTCTCTATCTCACCTCTCTCTCCCTTACTACATCTCTCTCCCCCCCTCTCTACATATATATATCTCCTCCCCCTCTTTACCTAGCTCTCCATCCATCACAACCTACCACTCTCTCTCCATTACTCTCTATCTAACCTCCCACTCTCTCCATCCATACCTCTCCCTCTCCTTCCCTCTCTGCTCTCTACCTCCCTAATACTTCTCTACCTAATTCTCCATCCATCACTCCCTAACATTCTCTCTACACCTCTCTATATTTCTTCTCTCCCTCCCTCCCTCATTCCCTCTCTACTCTCTCTCTACCTCTCCTTCCCTCTCTAATTATCTTTATCTCCCCTATCCTCTCTCTCTCTCTCACTAGATGTCTCCCTCCCTACCTTTTCCCCTATCTACTCTCTATATCTCCTCTCCCTCCCTCTACCTCTCTCTCTCACTCTCTCTCACTCCTCCCTTACCCTCTTTCTCTCTCACTCTCTCCTCTTTATCTCACCATTCTCTCTTTCCCTCTTTGTAACTCTCTACTTCTCTATATGTCACCATTCTCTCTACATATCTTTATCTCACCTATCCCTCTTTACCTCTCCCTTCCTCCCCTCTCTCACCCACCCTCCCTCCTTCCCTCTATCTCTATCTCTCTCTACTTCTCTCTATCTCACCTATCCCTCTCTAGCTGCATATCCCTCCATCACTCCCTACCACACTCTCTCTATTGCTCTCTATCTCACCTCTCTCTCACCTCCCTCTCTCCCCCTCCATACCTCTCCCTCTACTTCCCTCTCTACTCTCTATCTCCCTAATCCCTCTCTACCTACCTCTCCATCCATCACTCCCTACCACTCTCTATACCTCTTTGTATTGATTCTCTCCCTCCCTGATTCTCTCTCTACTTCTCTCTACCTCTCTATCTTTCTCTAATTATCTTTATCTCCCCTAGCCCTCTCTCTCTCACTAGATGCCTCTCTCCCTACCTCTTCCCTTATCTACTCTCTATCTCTCCTCTCCCTCCCTCTACCTCTCTCTCTCACACTCTCTCTCTCACTCCTCCCTCATCCTCTTTCTCTCTCTCTCCTCTCTATCTCACCATTCTCTCGTTCCATCTCTATAACTCTCTCCTTTTCTATATGTCACCATTCTCTCTCTACTTATCTTTATCTCACATATCCCTCTTTACCTCTCCCTTCCTCCCCTCTCTTGCCCACCTTCCCTCCTTCCTTCTATCTCTATCTCTCTCTACTTCTTCTATCTCACCTATCCCTCTCTACTCGCATATCCCTATATCACTCCCTACCAGACTCTCTTTATTTCTCTCTATCTCACCTCTCTCTCACCTCCCTCTCTCTCCCTCCTTCTGCCCTTCCTTATCTACTCTATATCTCTCATGTCTCTCTACCTATCCTTCCCTCTCTACTTATCTTTATCTCCTCTTTCCCTCCCAACCTCTCTCTCTCCCCAATCCCTCCCTCCCCAATCCCTCCCTCCCCCTCTTTCTCTCTCCCCCTATGAGGGTTGAGGGTGTAAGGTTTAGTGTTTAAGGTATAGGGTTGAGGTTATAGGGTTAAGTGTATAGGGAATAGGGTTTAGGGTTTAGGATATTAGGTATAAAATTGAGGGTATAGGGTATAGGGATGAGGGATGAGGGTTTAGGGTTTAAGGTATAGGGTTGAGGGTTGAGGGATAGTGTTTAGGGTTGAGGGTATAAAGTTAAGTGTATAGGGTATATGGATTATGGTTTAGGATATTGGGTATATAGTTGAGGGTATTGGATTGAGGATATTAGGTTTAGGGTTGATGGTTTAGGTTTTAGGATTTATGTACAAGTTTAAGGGTTGAGGGTTGAGGTATAATGTTCAGGGTTGAGGGTATGAGGTTAAGTGTATAGGGTATAGGGATTAGGGTTTAGGGTGTAGGGTTAAGGGTATAAGGTATAGGGTTAAGGCTTGAGAGTGTAGGGTTTTCCATTTAAGTATAGGGTTGAGGGATAATGATTATGGTTTAGGGTATAAGGTTGAGGGTGTAGGGTTTAGGGTTTAAGGTATAGGGTTGAGGGTTGAGGGTATAGGGATAAGTGTATAGGGTATAGGGATTAGGGTTTAGAATAATGGGTATAGGGTTGAGGGTATAGGGCTAAGTGTATAGGGTATAGGGATTAGGCTTTAGAATAATGGGTATAGGGTTGAGGGTATTGGGTTTAGGATTGAGATTTAGGGTTTAGGGTTTAGGGTTTAGTGTACAAGGTTGAATGTAGGATTTAGGGTTTAAGTATAGGGTTGGGCGATGATGTTCAGGGCTTAGGTTATAAGGTTGAGGGTATAGGGTATAAGGATGAGGGTTGAAGGTGTAGGGTTGAGGTATAGTGTTCAAGGTTGGGGGTGTAGGGTTAATTGTATAGGGTATAGGGATTAGGGTTTAGGGTTCAAGGTTTAGGGTACAAGGTTTAATGTAGGATTTAGTGTTTAATTATAGGGTTAAGGGTTCAGGGATAATGTTTAGGGTTTAGGGTATAAGGTATAGGGATGAGGATTGAGGGTGTATGGTTTATTGTTTAAGGTATAAGGTTGAAGGTATAAAGTTAAGTTTATAGGGTATAGGGATTAGGGTTTAGGATATTAGGTATAGGGTTGATGGTATTGGGTTTAAGGTTTAAGGTTAAGTTTATAGGGTATAGGGATTAGGGTTTAGGGGGGAGAGAGAGAGACCTGAGAGGGTGAAATTGGCAACTATATTGCCAATTTCATTGAATTAGCAAGCTAGTGGGCCCACAGGCTTGCCAATTCGATGAAATTGGCAACCTAACTTGCCCTGTTTGATAAAATGGGGTCTCCTAGTGATTATCACCGGGAGACCCCATTTTTTTAAAACAGGCCACTACATTACCAATTTCACCGAATTGGCAAGCCAATGGGCCCACTAGCTTAACAATTCGGTCAAATTGGTAAACTAACTTGCCCTATTTGAAAAAATGGGTCCAAGAAATGGGGTCTCTCAGTGATTTACATCACCGAGAGACCTCATTTCTTGGACCCATTTTTTCAAAACAGGTCACTACATTATCGATTTCACCGAATTGGCAAGCCAATGGGCCCACTAGCTTTGCAATTCAGAGAAATTGGCAACCTAACTTGCCTGTTCAAAAAATGGGTCCAAGAAATGGGGTCTCTCGGTGATTTACATCACTGAGAGACCCCATTTCATGGACCCATTTTTTCAAACAGGCCACTACATTGCCAATTTCACCGAATTGCCAAGCCAATGGGCCCACTAGCTTGGCAATTCGGTGAAATTGGAAATGTAGTGGCCTATTTGAAAAAATGGGTCCAAGAAATGGGGTTACATCACCAGGAGACCCCATTTCTTGGACCCATTTTTTCAAACAGGCCACTACATTTCCAATTTCACTGAACTGGCAAGCCAGTGAGCCCACTAGCTTGCCAATTTGGTGAAATTGGCAACCTAACTTGTCCTATTTGAAAAAATGGGTCCAAGAAATGGGGTCTCTCGGGGATTTACTTCACCGAGAGACCCCATTTCTTGGACCCATTTTTTTTCAAACAGGCCACTACATTGCCAATTTCACTGAATTGGCAAGCCAGTGGGCCCACTAGCTTGGCCATTCAATGAAATTGACAACCTAACTTGCCTGTTTGAAAAAATTGGTCCAAGAAATGGGATCTCTTAGTGATGTAAATCATTGAGAGACCCCGTTTCTTGGACCCACTTTTTCAAACAAGCCACTACATTTCCAATTTCACTAAATTGGCAAGCCAGTGGGCCCACTAGCTTGCCAATTTGATGAAATTGGCAACCTAACTTGTCCTGTTTGAAAAAATGGGTCCAATAAATGGGGTCTTTGGTGATGTAAATCACTAGAGACCCCATTTCTTGGACCCATTTTTTCAAACAGGCCACTACATTGCCAATTTCACTTAATTGGAAAGCTAGTGGGCCCACTAGCTTGGCAATTCGGTGAAATTAGCAACCTAACTTGCCTATTTGAAAAAATGGGTCCAAGAAATGGGGTCTCTCGGTGATGTAAATCACAAAGAGACCCCATTTCTTGGACCCATTTTTTCAAACAAGCCACTACATTCCCAAGTTCACCAAATTGGAAAGCTAGGGTAGAGGGTTTAAGGGTTAATGGTAGAGGGTGGAGAGTTAAGGATAGAGGGGAGAGAGATAGAAGAAGTGAGTGAGAGAGAGAGAGATACTTGGGAGAGGGAGATGGGGTAGGAGGGAGGTAGTTGAAAGAAGGAGAGAGAGGGAGGGAGTGGGAGAGAGATAGAGGGTAGAGGTTTTAAGGGTTAAGTGTTGAGGGTTTATGGTTAAGGGTAGAGGGTAGAGGATTAAGGATTTAAGGGTAAAGGGTAGATGGTAGAGGATTAAGGGTAGAGGGGAGAGAGATAGAAAAAGTGAGTGAGTGAGAGAGAGACTTGAGAGAGGGAGAAGGAGTAAGAGAGAGATACTTGAGAGAGAGAGAGTGAGGGAGTGGGGGAGAGATAGAGGGTTTAAGGGTTTAAGGGTTAAGTGTTTAGGGTTTACGGTTAAGGGTAGAGGGGAGAGAGATAGAGGGAGTGACTAAGAGAGAGACTTGAGAGAGGGAGAAGTGGTAGGAGGGAGAGGGTTGAGAGAGATAGAGTGAGGGAGAGAGTGGGAGAGATATAGAGGGAGGGAGGGTTAAGGGTAGAGGGTAGAGAGTTTAAGGGTTTAAAGGGTTTAAGGGTTTAAGGATTTAGGGTTTAAGGGTTAAGGGTAGAGGGTAGATGGTTTAGGGTAGAGGGGAAAGAGATAGAAGGAGTGAGTGAGAGAGAGAGACCTGAGAGAGGGAGAGAGGGTAGGAGGGAGAGACTTAAGAGAGAGAGATGGAGGGAGAGGGAGAGAAGGTTAAGGGTAAAGGGTAGATGGTAGATGGTTAAAGGGTTTAGGGTTTAGGCTTAAGGGTAGAAGGGAGAGAGATAGAGGGAGGGAGGGTTATGGGTATAGGGTAGAGGGTTTAGTGTTTAAGGGTAAGGGTTTTAGGTTTAGGGTTAAGGGTAGAGGGTTAAGGGTTTAAGGGTTAAGGGTAGAGCATTAAGGGTTAAGGGGAGAGGGGAGAGAGATAGAGGGAGTGAGTGAGAGAGAGAGACCTAAGAGAGGGAGAGGCAGTAGGAGGGAGAGACTTAAGAGAGAGAGGGAGGGAGGGTTAAGGGTAGAGGGTAGAGGGTTTAAGGGTTAAGGGTTAAGGGTTTAGGGTTAAGGGTAGAGGGGACAAAGATAGAGGGAGTGACTGAGAGAGAGATACCTAAGAGAGAGAGAGGGGGTAGGAGGGAGAGATTTGAGAGAGAGAGAGAGGGAGTAGGAGAGAGATAGAGGGTAGAGGGTAAAGGGTTTAAGAGTTTAAGGGTTAAGGGTTAAGGGTAGAGGGGAGAGATATATGAGTGAGTGAGAGAGAGAAACTTGAGACAAGGAGAGGGGGTAGGAGGGAGAGACTTGAGAGAGAGAGGGAGGGGATATATAGAGACTCTCCCTCATACCCCCTCTCTCTCAATACTCTTCCTCCTACTCCATCACCCTCTCAGGCCTCTCTCACTCACTCCCTCTATCTCTCTCCCCTCTACCCTTAACCATAAACCATAAAACCTTATCCCTTAAAACCTACACCCTTAAACCCTCTACCATCTACCCTTAACCCTCTACCCTCTATTTGTCTCCCACTCACTCACTCCCTATCTCTCTATCAAGTCTCTCCCTCCTACCCCCTCTCCCTTTGTCACATCTCTCTCCCATTCACTAACTCCTTTTATCTCTCTCCCCTCTACCCTCTACCCTTAACTCTCTACCCTCTATCTCTCTCCCACTCCCTCCCTCCCTCCCTCTCACTCACTCTCTCTATCTCTCCTCTCTACCCTTAACCCTTAAACCCTCTACCCTCTACCTCTCTCCCACTCCCTCCATCTCTCTATCTCTCTCTCAATTTTCTCCCTCCTACCCCCTCTGCCTCTCTCAGGTCTCTCTCTCTCTCACTCCTATCTCTCTCCCCTCTACCCTCAATCCTTAACCCTTAAACCCTCTACGCTCTATCTCTCTCGCACTCCTTCTCTCTCTCACAAATATCTCCCTCATACCCCCTCTCCCTCTCTTAGGTCTCTCTCTCTCTCTCTTATTCACTCCCTCTATATCTCTCCCCTCTACCCTTACCCCTTAACCCTAAACCCTTAACCCTTAAACCCTCTACCATCTACCCTTAACCCTCCCTCCCTCTATCTCTCTCCCACTCCCTCCCCCTCTCTCTCTCTATCAATTCTCTCCCTCTTACCGCCTCTCCCTCTCCCAAGTCTCTCTCTCTCACTCACTCACTCACTCCCTCTATCTCACTCCCACTCCCTCCCTCCCTCTCTCTATCTCTCTCTCTCTATCTCTCTTCCCTCTACCCTCTCTCAGGTCTCTCTCTCTCTCTTAGTCACTCTCTCTATCTCTCTCCCCTCTACCCTTAATCCTAAACCCTAAACCCTTAACCTTTAAACTCTAAACCCTTAAACCCTCTACCATCTACCCTTAACCCTACCTCCCTCTACCTCTCTCACACTCCCTTCCTCTCTCTCTATCTCAAGTCTCTCCCTCCTACCTCCTCTCCCTCTCTCAAGTCTCTCTCTCACTCACTCCCTCTATCACTCTCCCCTCTACTCTAAACCATCTACCCTATACCATTAACTCTTAAACCCTAACCTTCTACTCCTACCTTAAACCCTTAACCCTGTAGAACTTTCACTTTCTACCTCTACTTCCTAACTCCTCCCTCCTCTATCTATTCAACACCACTCTCTCTCTCAAATCTCTCCCTCCTACCTCCTCTCCCTCTCTTAGGTCTCTCTCTCTCAGTCGCTCCCTCTATCTCTCTCCTCTCTACCCTAACCGTAAACCCTAAACCCTTAAACCCTTTACCCTCTACCCTCTACCCTTAACCCCCCTCACTCTATCTATCTCAAGTCTCTCCCTCCTACCCCCTCTCCCTCTCTCAGGTCTCTCACTCACTCACTCACTCCCTCTATCTCTCTCCCCTCTACCTTATACATTGGATCTTCAACCCTCATCTATCTCTATCCCTCCATCCTCTTCTCTACTTCTCTCTATCTCACTTCTCCATCCATATCTCCATTCCTCCATCCCTCCCTCTCTTTCCTAGTCCCTTAACCCTATACCCTCAACCCTTAAACCCTTAAACACTCAACCCTAAACCCTAAACCCTTAAACCCTTTACCCTCTACCCTCTACCCTCTACCCTCTACCCTCAACCCTTAAACCCTTAAACTCAAGTAAAATATACCCTAATCCCCGAACCCTCAACCTGTAACCCTCAACCCTCAACCCTAATCCTTCTACCTATACCCTCAAACCTATACCTCAAACTACATTCCCAATTTCACCGAATTGGAAAGCTAAGGTAGAGAGTTTAAGGGTTTAAGGGTTTAAGCGTTAACGGTAGAGGGTCGAGGGTTAGGTTTAGAGGGGAGAGAGATAGAAGGAATGAGTGAGTGAGAGACTTGAGAGAGGGAGAGGGGGTAGGAGGGATAGAATTGAGAGAGATAGAGGGTAGAGGGTTAAGAGTAGAGGGTTTAGAGTTTAAGGGTTAAGGGTTTAGGGTAGAGGGTTATGGGTAGAGGGGAGAGAGATAGAGGGAGTGAGTGATTGAGAGAGAGAATTGAGAGAGGGAGAGGGGGTGGGAGGTAGAGACTTGAGAGAGAGAGAGAGAGAGAGAGAGAGGGAGTGAGTGGGAGAGAGACTTGACAAAGGGAGAGGGGGTAGGAGGGAGAGACTTGATAGAGATAGAGGGTAGAGGGTTAAGAGAAGAGGGTTTAAGGGTTTAGGGTTTAAGGGTTAAGGGTTTAGGGTTTAAGGTTAAGGGTAGAGGGGAGAGAGATAGAGGGAGTGAGTGAGAGCAAGAGACTTGAGAGAGGGAGAGGGAGTGAGAGGTAGAGACTTGAGAGAGGGAGACCAAGAGAGAGGGATGAGTGGGAGAGAGATAGAGGGTAGAGAGAGAGAGTTCTCTAGTTAGGGTGGGAGGGAAACTTGAGAAGAGGGGGAGTGGTGAAAGGGAGAGACATGAGAGAGAGAG